>PVKA01013624.1:35308-54612 GCA_004027165.1 Ctenomys sociabilis | reverse complement strand
GGTCAGAGTAGTTGACAACTTGGTTAAGGTGTCTCACCCTAAAAGGGGGGAACAGGACGGGTGGGAAAGGTGTGGACTCCATCAGCCTCAGGCTGGGGGAGTTAAGGGTGTGGAGGCCTTAATTATAATACCCATTGCAGAACTGGGGTCAAGGGGCCAGTCCTCTGCAGGGTGGCAGAGTGCAGTGGCAGGGTCCATATCCACTAAACATTGGATTTGCTGTCTACTGGAAGTTACCTAGAGCTCGGTGTCTGAGATGTTCCAGAGGGCCTCCAAAGTCTTTGGGCATTTCAGTTGTGGGTGGCCAAGCCATGCAGGTCTCCGAAGGAGCTGGGTGGGAGTCCCTGGGGGCTGCCACCATGAGTTAGAACTACTTGGAGCCAATCTGAAGCTGGCAGGGGTGTAGTCTGAGTAATCAGGCACAGGGTGTCCTCTAAGCCCCAGGGACTCCAGGCAGGGATCGAAGGGCCTCTCTGAGAGGGGTGCCATGTCCAGGTTCCTGAACTGGACAGAGTGTGTGAGAGGCATGGAAGGGAGCATGCGTGGAGGCTCTGTGTGAGCCGCCTTGGCTACTTCTTCACTCCCATGGGAGCAGTGGCAGCGGGCAGCGGGTAGACAGGGACCTAAAGGAGCAGGGAATGTTGGAACCCTGAAGGATTTGGGGACAGAGAATGTGGTCACAGTTCTTGGGATGGGGTGTGCATGTGGACATGACTTTTTTTTGTGAGTACTTTGTACCTGTTGGACGTGGCCTCATTTGTCGGGTGCGACACAAGTCCTTCTATGAGAGAAAGACCTTTCAGCAAATACTTTTTTATACTCTGGGGGCAATATTTGGTTTCTGTTGAATATTCTTTGTTGATTTTTCAATCTTTCAAATATGGAAAACCACTCTTCACTGAGGGTGTGTAATTCTAGGCTGTGGACTGCCAACCAGTGAGTCAGTGATGATCAGAGTGCTGCTGGATCTACTTAGTGTATTCTTTATATTTTTCTTGCTCGGTTGTTGAAAGCAAAATAACCTTTGCTTACATATTTCAGTATATGTTTCTGAAGAAAATAGACTTTTTAATAATATAACCACAGTGTGATTGTTTTACTTAACACAATGAACAGTGCTCTTTGGTATCTCTTTGACATCCAGTCCCTCAGTCCATTACATTGATTCTTCAGCAACCTACACATCAGTACTACACAGAACTAGGAAACTCTGGAAGGCACTCTGTGACTCGGTCTCTGGTTGGCCCAGGCTGTGGGAGACATTATTTGTGGGCCTGAGCATGTGGCTTAGTGGTAGGCCCCTGCTTACCATGCCCAGGCCCACAGCCAACCCCTGCAGATATTGTTACATAAATATGTGGTGTACTTCTGCTTCAGATCTGCAAATGCACATCTCTGATTTCTTCAGGTTTGTAGAGTATCCCATGTTTATAATTCTTCCACTAAGTCCCACTCTGAAATCAAGAGGTTATCACTGAAGCAGAGCTTCAGCAGAGTTGTGGCATTGAAGGCCTATAATCCCAGTGACGGGTTTGCAGGTTTGAGGCTGACCTGGACTCCATAAGTGGCTTTGAGTCTGCAAGACTCTGTCTCAGAAAAGGAACCCAAAAAATCCCTAAATTTTGAGATAAGCAGAGGATTACTGCTTTTGGCAGTGTGCATTTTCAGATGCACAGGAGCCCCTGGCTCCAGGCCTGGCTGGGGTAGTTGTGCTCCCTGCCTTCCTTTGGTCTGCCAGTTCAAAGCCTCTCATGTGTAAATTACCCGAGACTCCCACAGTACAGTTTCAGGTTGGTTTTGCAAGAAGCCTGTTTCTGTAGTTCTCGTGTGTCTTGGGAGGCCTCTGCTGACTGCAGGAACAGGCATGGAGTGGGGACTCTGGCCCTCGGCACTGTGCCCCTGAGCTGTTTCCCCTGTCCATATGCTGTCTTAGTCCGTGTTATGTGCTAGTGGTGTTCTCCTCCTTTGCCTCCAGTTGCTTCTCATCCTGCACTCTTGATGACGTGTACACTGTAATTTTTTGTGATGTTGGAAATTTATTATATGGACATAGTAGAAGCGTAGCAGATTTTTATTATCTGTAGTAAGATCGGCGAGAACTATATATACTCCTTGACACCTGAATCTGTCTCCCTGTGTGTACCTGTACTGTGTCAGTGTTACTTTTTCCCTGAAGATTCACATTGCTTACACTTATTATCCTGTCTCAAATATACATTGTATACCTATTGTAAACTGCCCTGTAAGCTTTGTTATGGGAAGTTGTAGTAAACAATGAATCACCTTTCTTGTATCAGTATGAACATTGTAATATACCAGACTTGTCTTTGGATAAAGCTGGTTCTAATTATACCACTTCTTTTTAAAGCTGTGTCTACCACCTGCAGGCAATGTTGATGTGATTTCCTGAGCTTGCTCTCTGTCTCCGAGTCTAGGCCAGTCTTTTCCATGCTGTCCCTTCCTCTCTACTGTCAGGTCCTGCAGCAGGCTCCTCCACCAGAGGACAGTTCCTTCTCTCTCTCTGCCTTGAAATCTTGTTCCATGTTGTTGACTGTGTGATTCTGCCACTCAGTGTCCAACTTGGAGGAGTAAATGGAGGCTTTACAGAGACTAGTGTATATATTTGGAATAAAAGTTATGTATATTTAAAAAATGAACATTTGAAAAAGATCAATTGTATTCCTATTTTTAATATAAAAAGTCTTGAACAGTCTAAATGGATCCACAGTTGGAAAATACTGTAGAATGCAATTATTTTAAAAGCCCTCCAGTGAAAGGAGGGCTTGAAACTGAAGTGCAAGGATGGATATTGTATGCATGGTAGAGGCTAGATGTTCCACTAATGTACGATAATGCCACAGGCAGGTATTTAGGTATTAGTGGTGTTACAGACCAGTGTCAGTAACATTGGTAATAATTACTAGTAGCAATCATTGCAAGCTGTAGATTATAACTGAATTTTCTTGATTCAGTTTTTGAGTTTCTAAATTTTTAGAAGCGTATTTTTTGCCAAGCGTGGTGGCACATGCCTGTAATGCCAGCACTAGGGAGGCTGAGGCAGGAGGATTGTTGTGAGTTCGAGACCAGCCTGAGCTACAAAGTGAGCTTAAGGCCAGCCTGAACTGCATAGTGAGACCCTGTCTCAAAAAGACAAAAAAAAAAAAAAGAAGTGTATTTTTAAATTATTTTTTATTTTTTGGTGGAACTGAGGAAGAAGCATATTTTTTTAAAAGTGGATTTTATTATTTTTTGGTTTTGTATGTATTTAGTACAGAGTCTACAGGCCCTCACTACACAGATCTGACTCATAGTGATCCTTCCTGTTTTCAGCCTTCCATGAGCTGGGATTACAGGCTCGAGCCACCACTCCTACTCTCAGTTGGGGTCTCAGCGCATCCCCGGGGTGGGGCCAGCACAGCAATATAATATAAGCATGTTTTTTAATAGACATAGCTTTTCTGTTTTTTTATTTTGTTTTTTAACCAAAGTAAGATTGTAGTTTTTTTGTGAAACTTTACTCTTGATTTGAACCCTCCTAACACGATTTAGTTGTCCAGTCATAACATTCCCTACTGCACACTTTGTGTCCTGTATTCTGAAAAGCAATAATTCTGTCTTTTGTGTGGAGTTTTCTTGTCTTGCTTTGAGCTAGGGCCTCAATATGTAGTGCAAGCTGGCTTTGAACTCTCTTATGTAGCCCAGGCTGGCCTTGAACTGACAGCAATCTTCCTGCCTCAGCCTCCTGAGTGCTGGGTTTACAGATGTATCCACCACTCCCTGCTTAGATTTTTCTTTCTTTCTTTTTTAAAAAAATGTGTTTGGTTGTTTCAGGGTCTTATTACACAGCTTAGACTCGTGATCATCCTTTTGCTTTCAGCCTCCCCAGTGTTGGGATTACAGGTATGTGCTACAATGTCCTGGACTGTGTGGCCAGCTCAGCCTGCCCCGGAGGCAGGGCTTATGGGGCATGTGGTGTTAGGGATTGACCTGTAGCCCCTGTGTTTGCCTAAGCAGTGCCCCTTTGGATTTTGCTTAATTTCATTTAAAATAGTCCATTGTGCGGCTGGGGAGATATTTTGGCAGTCTGTCTTAGTTGCTCTTCTCTCATTGCTAGGACAAATACGCAATACTCAAAATGAAGGAAGGAAAGGTTTACTTAGCTCACAGTTACTGGAGTTTCAGTACATATTCAGCTGGGTCCAAAGCAGAGGGGCGCATGGCAGAGAGCAGCAGGTCATGGCGGCTGAACTGCAACAAGGACAACAAAGAACAATTACTAAAGAAAGTCTGTCTCTCTGTTATATTCAGGCTCTCTGCCCCAGGGTGGGATGTACTACTTATACCCATAATCCCAGCCTTGGACCACACATAATCCCAGGGGATCATAAGTTAATCACAAACTCTAGAAGTCCCCACCCCATAACTACATGAGGCTTTGGGGGGACAACTAGACACAAACCATAACACAGTCTAAGCACATGCCTAGCAAGTGCAAGGACCCAGGTTTGATCTGTGGTGGTGCTTGCCTGTAATCCTAGCTCTGGGGAGACTGAGACAGAAAGATCACTCTAGTTGGAGCTGTGTATTGAGATTCTGCACCAAATAAATAAATGAATGATAAGTAAATAAATAAATGGTTTTAAAAATAGATCATTGTGTTTTTACCTGCAGTCTGCACATTTACTTTTCTTAGTTCTGGCTCCTAAGTCCCTCGTGGGTTCCTATTTTGTACGCATAGCCCTGTGCTAGGCTTTGTGTTGCTTCCCTTTGCTTACTTTCTTCTCTGAATGAGTCAAAGCATGTAATTGAGCGTAGGATTTGAAGACTTAGGTAGTGGTTGTACATTATTTTATATTATTATGACTAGTTTTAAAGGTAAATATTTAATAGACTTTTATGACAGTTTGTCCTCAATTCTAGTCTATACTTACAAAGCTATATATAAATTATGGCTTCCATGATTTTGCTCCTTTTCTGTAACAGTGGCCTCTGACCCAGAAAATTGTTTTCCTGCTCATAATCTAAAACAATTGTAATATCCTTTCTAATGGAACTTGTGGCTTCCTTTGTTCTTTTGATGAAAAAATTGTATTTAATCAGATGACCTGGAAACCTTTGATTTCCTGTTTATATAACTCTTTATCTATTTGACAGCATGATTCTGGAACAGAGTGCACACCAGGAGAATCTAAGAACTTAGGACAAAAAGAAAATGGCAATTACATCATGTATGCAAGAGCAACTTCTGGGGACAAACTGAACAACAATAAATTCTCACTGTGCAGTATTAGAAATATAAGTCAAGTTTTAGAGAAGAAGAGAAACAACTGTTTTGTTGGTATGTATGTTTTCTCAGCATTTCATTTTGAATGGTTTCAAACATTGAGAAAGCTTAATAGGGCCAGTGAGATGGCTCAGTGGACTAAAGCACCTGCTGAGGCAAACTTAGGCAAGCACAGGAACCATGGTTGGATCCCCAGTACCATGTGCCATGTTAGCCCTACCCCTGGGTTGAGCTGAGCCAACTACTGAGTCCGGGTATAGTGGCACACACCTATAATCCCAGTGCTGGGAAGCTGAAAACAGGATCAGTATGAGTCCAAGCTGTGTAGTGAGACCTTATACGAAATAGATTAAAAAAAAAAAAGAAAAAAAGAAAGCTTAATGTATTACAGGGTGAGCACCTAGTAACACTTTGACCATCTACCCTGGAAAGACCATGGGGCTATCTCCTGTTTTTGGCTGTTGTGAATAAAGCAGCTGTAAGGGCCATGTACAAGTGTGAAAGTAAGTTTTCAGTTCTTTGAGGTGAATGACCCTCGAAGTCACTTAGCAGGCCATCTAAGAGCAGAAACGTGGGCAACACCACCAGATGGTTTCCTAGGGACTGCACTGTTGGTGTTCTCATGAGCCCTGTGAGAATGATGTGGTCTCTTCATTTTTAACACCTGTGTGTTTTCCCTGTCCTTCTAATAGGAATGTAGAAAATTAATTTTTGAGGTAGTGTCTTGTTTATAACCCAGGCTGGGCTTTGACTTGTGATTCTCTTGCCATGGTCTCCAAATCCTGGCATTGCAGGCTATACCATTGGGCGCATAAGACTTTTCATGATTTTGACATGGATTTCTCTGATGACTGGGGGTGATGGGCAGCGTTTTGTGAGCTTGCTTCCTCTCTCTGACCTCTGGGATGAAAAGTCATTATATACTTTTGGCAATTTCCAGTGGATTATTTTTTTTTTTTTTACATAATGAGTTTGGAAATTTCTTTTTCATTCATTCATTTGATAGTCTCACTCAGCAGCTTGGACTTGTAGTGATCCTTCTGTCTCAGTCTCTGCAGTCTTGAGATTACAGGTATGTGCTGCTATGCCCAGTCTTTTTTTTTTAAATGCCTAGTCTTGGTGGCTGGCTCAGTGCGCCCAGGGGTGGGGCTGGCACAGTGGTACCAGGGATCAAACCAGGGTCCTTATGGTTGCCAGGTCAGCACTTAAACCACTGAGCTGGGCTGGCAAGATAGCTCAGCGGTCTAGAGTGCCTCTCAGGGACCGCTGTTCGAGCCCCAGCACCACATGCCATGCCAGCCCCTCCCCCCAGGGCAGGCTGAGCTCACTCCCCACCCCCACAAAAAAAGAATCCATGATGTGTAGGGAGACACTGTAATAAATAAAGGAATTAAAAAAAAAACAAAAAAACACTGAGCTATCTGGCCAGCCCAGAAATTTCTTTATGTAGTCCAGATACTGGTGACTTTTTAGATATTAGTTTGTAGATATTCTCTCCAAGGCCATAGTTTATCTTTTCACTATTTATAGAATTTGGCATTTTGTTTTATTATTATTATTATTATTATTATTATTATTAATTTTTGACAGAACTAGGGATTGAACTCAGGCCCTTGCGCCTGCCAGGGAAGCACTTATTCCACTGAGTCATCTCCCTGCCCCTGGCATTTTTGTTTTAAAGGCTTCCTTTTCTTTTATAAAAAGAAATGATTAAAATTACATTTATAATTATATTTCATTATTGGTGGTTCTCTCTCTCTCTCTTTCTCTCTCTCTCTCTCTCTCTCTGTCTCTGTCTCTGTGTCTGTCTCTTTTTTTCTTAGATTGGGTCTCTTTATATAGTTCCTTCTGGCCTCAAACTTATGGCATTCCTGCCTCAGCCTACCGAGTTTGGGGGTCACATGCATGTGCCACCACACCCAGCTCTGTTGTCTTCAGTAGAGAAGCACTCTTGAGGATTGCAGATTATTTGTAAATCCAGTTTCCATGGTACACTTACTGATTGAAGTTGACTTTTATTCAATTATATATATATATAACAGGATCTATAGGATCTCACTACATAGATTGGACTCAGTAATTCCCCGTTTTCAGTCTCTTAAGCGCTGGGATTAGTGGCATGTGCCACTACGCCCAGTGTCAGTTGTTATCTCAGTACATCCCTGGGGCGAGGGCGGCATGTCAGGCCCAGGATCAAACCCTGGCCACAGGTGCGTTAGTCCACTGAGTTATCAGGCTGGCTCGTAAAGTTGACTTTTAAAAATGATTACATTGCTGAGCATGGTAGAACATCCTTGTGACCCCAGCGCTGTATGTATCCTGTCATCAAACAGAAAACTCACACTGCTTTGTAGGTATTGCAAGAGATAAAGAAATACATTATCTCCTTAAATTTTATTGAAGTAGGTATTGATTGTAATTTTTGCATTTGAATTGTACCTTTTCCATGTATTTAAGCTGTTAGCAAAGAGCTGAATAAATCTTTGGGAGATGAAAGTGTGCCAGAGACTTCTTGCATTTTCTGTCTTTTTTTTCCTTTACTCATTTAACCCATTTTCCTTTCTCCCTTTTTGCAAAGCTCTAAAGAGTTGATGAATTTTAAACAGATTCCCATGGCACACTGACCTCCCTTGTGGGTTTTCTGCAGAGTCTGGCCAGCCCATTTGTGGTAATGGAATGGTGGAGCAGGGTGAGGAGTGTGACTGTGGCTATAGTGACCAGTGCAAGGACGAGTGCTGCTTCGACGCAAACCAGCCCGCGGGGAAGAAGTGCAAGCTGAAGCCGGGCAAGCACTGCAGGTAGTGCCAGGCCCTAGGGACTGTGTGGTGGCCTGTTCATAGCTGGCATGGAGAGACATGTGCACTTTGGAAGCTCTGTCTTTGTTTTACCATTTTGCTTATTGTTCTGAAATGACCATCAGCACCCCGTTGTTTGTAGTTTGAGCTGCCTGTAATTTGTGTGGTGGGTGTTAAAGGACAGAGAAGGGCTGCTTATTAGAATCCATGGATTTGTTATCAACTTCAGAAATGTGATGATCTTCTGCATTTTTAGGCTTAGCTTTTTCTAGGTGATTGTGGAGAACATATGCTTTGTGATTAGCTTCAGTTACCTCACCTGTCACACACTTGGGTAGCAATGAATTATAGTGTGACCATGTTTGTAAATGGCTAGACCATGTATTCTAGTTTGACTTTAGCATAAAAATGTGAGGAAAAATTGACTAATGCTTAATGTACCTGAGGAAACACTGACAAGTTGCTTCATAGCGTCTGTCTGCCGTGATAGCCTGCCCGAGGGCAGCTGCAAGCAGGATGCCGATAAGGTGTGCACTCCCATGCAGCATAGATGCCTTCCTTTTCCACGCTTGCTAGGATGGTCAGTGGAGCTGCTCTTCACAGCAGTTAGTGGTGTATGCTAGTTACATGCTTATAGTGTAAGAGATGAGATTTTGTGATTTAAGTCGGGACCATCTCAGTATTCAGAAAATACCTGGTGACTTACTTTATTTAATCACTGAATGCTTCTTCCAGTCCGAGTCAAGGTCCCTGCTGCACCGCACAATGCACATTCAAGTCCAAGTCTGAGAAATGCCGGGACGACTCAGACTGTGCGAGGGAAGGGATCTGTAATGGTGTCTCGGCGCTGTGTCCTGCGTCCGACCCAAAGCCGAACTTCACAGACTGCAACAGGCACACGCAAGTGTGCATTAATGGGGTAAGTGCTTGGTTTCATAAGTTTAATATTGGCAAAATTGGGGATTGAACTTAGACCCTTGTGCTTGCCAGGGAATCGCTTATTCTTCTGAGCCATCTCCCCGGCCTCATGAGTTTAATTTTGATTTTATAGAACCTGCGTTTTTGGGTTAAATGTTGACACTCAAGACTCCCTTAAGCAGGTAGTCCTGGTCTCTCTTTCGGTAATACCCCCATCTGGTTCCCACAGAGCAGGAATGCATTAAGTGGCCCGAGGGCCTGGTGGTGCTCAGCTAGCTCCTGACTTGCCTCTCATCTTCTCAGCGACGTGTGTTGGTGTTCCTTGGAGAGATGTAACAGTGCAGTTAGGCTGTGACTTTGTCAATGCAACTTTTTTTTTTTTGGTGGAACCGGTGATTGAACTCATGACCTTGTGCTTGCCAGGGAAGCGCTTATTCCACTAAACCATCTCCTGGGCCCTGATACAGCTTTTAAGTTCTATAAATTAATATTTCAGTTGCCTAAATAAAAGAACTCTCCCGATCATTTTCTCTGAGTATAAAACCTCTAAACCTTTCATGACTAACTCACTTTAGTGTACATGGAGAAAATTTCAGTTTTTCTCTGCCTGTAGAGCAGCTGTAATAACCAGCATAAAGTTGGTTCTGATCTAATCTTTCTCAGCTTTTGTTCAAGTGTAGTTTTTTTTGCTGCCATTGCCTTTTTAAAAATGTGTTTATATGATCGAGTTCTAATTCCTGTCTATGGTTGGTTCTGTGGTGCACCGCCAGGCAGGCGCTCTGCGTGTTGAGTTGGAGTCTACTTGCTTCTGTTGACCCTGGAAGCCTATACCTGCCTGTGCATGGTAGGTCTGGCTGCCTGGGGTGAAATACCTTGTCTTCTGTTCCAGCAATGCTCAGGTTCCATCTGTGAGAAGTATGACCTGGAGGAGTGTACCTGTGCCAGTTCCGATGGCAAAGATGATAAGGAGCTGTGCCATGTCTGCTGTATGAAGAAAAGTAAGGCTTTTAAAAAACAACAGTGTAAAATCTTTCATAAATCCTTAATTTCTGACCAAAGCATTATACATGGACATAAAGTTTGGGCAGATTGTTTCTAGGTAAGTCTGTCTGAGAAAAGTTGAAAGATAAGTGATAAGTCTTCAATGGTGTAGAAGCAGAGAAATAGGCAGAAGGGAAAAAGTGAAAGGGGCTTCATTATCTTTGAGGACATGGAGAGAATCTGGGGAAGATAAGGGATTCTCTGGATTATAACAAACAGAGGCTGAGGCTTTTATGGCCTTTTGCCAAGGGTGAAGCTTGAAGGTTCTGTTTGGATATGCCTGAGGAGCTGTTTGGGGTCTTCCCTGAGGTGATAGGGAGGATGAAAGGAAATTGCATCCTGGGCTGAATTGGAGAAGGGGGAAGTGGTCTGGGAAGGTAAGCTGTTGTTTTAAGGGCTACGGCCATATTAGGTGACCATCATAATAATTCAACAATTCATATGAGGGCCAGAACTGTCAGTAACACAACATTCTGTTGCTAGCCTAGTGATCCCTACAGTGTGTTAAGTGATGCCCTAGACAAGCAGTCTGTCATATAAGCAAAGTTGGAAGGTTTAATGCCTCCACAGGCACTTGGGCAAGACTCGCTGCTGCTTGCTCAGTGTAATGTCGCAGGTGCATTTCTGATGGCTAGTGAAGGCTTGCTGGCCACGTGTGTCTTGGTGATGGTCTCAGCAGTCTCTTTTTTTTCCCTTTGTCTTCCCCCATGGGCCCCTATGAGGACACCCAATGGGTAGCTCACATGCTGCTTCTTTTCCAGTGGAGCCTTCCACCTGTGCCAGCACAGGCTCTGTGCAGTGGAGCAAGCACTTCGGAGGGCGCACCATCACCCTGCAGCCTGGCTCTCCTTGCAATGATTTCAGAGGCTACTGCGATGTCTTCATGCGGTGCCGGTTAGTGGATGCGGATGGTCCTCTAGCGAGACTTAAGAAAGCCATTTTTAGTACACAGCTCTATGAAAATATTGCCGAATGGATTGTGGTAAGTATAGTTTTTATTTTTAATAAGTTTCTAAAATTATGTTTACTGTACATAGTTATATTCATTTGGGCATTGTTACATATACTTACTGCATCTTAAGAATTGTAATAAGAAGAGTTTAATTTATAAAGAAAACAAAATGGTTGGGCCTTAATTTTCCTGAGCTAGAGGTCAGTCACTGATGATGTTTCCTGTTTTGCTGTGTTTATTTACTTAAAATATACTACAAATTGAACTCAGGACCTTGCATTTATCAAGGAGATGCTGTGCTGCTGAGCCATCTTCCTGGCCATATCTAAAGATTTTAAATGTTTCTGCTTATGATTTTCTTCTGAAGTAATAGCCCTTTGCCTGTGTGTCACTCATAGCTCAGTTAGGAGATGCTGGGAGTCATGTGCTTCTCTGCTCCTCAGCTGGGTTCTGTCCTGCAGAGATGACTTCTCTTGCCCCTGTGAGTACGGCCTTGCCAGGGGTCTTTTTCTTTGAGTTGCTGTGGAAAGTCCAGCTTGCTTTTCATACCCCTGCTCTCTGCACAGTAGGGCCAGCTGTGGGCCTAGTGTGCAGCACAGCATGGATGAGAGAGAAATGGGTGATTTTCTGAAGCGCTTGTCTGGTCCATCATCGTGTAGTTTCTGGGTTTTCATCTTGTATGTGATGGTAGATGCTGACAAGCCTGGGACAGATAAAGTGCTGTTCACAGCCTGTTCCTGACCATGGATGTGCTTCTAGCATTAGTCCATGGCACTGGAACTGAGCCATGAATGTTGGAGATGGCAGTTATTTGAGTTTTTGCATGAAATTCTTTTATGTTCCCTATAAAAATTCAAGGAACGAGAATTTGAGGAGAAAAAATTTCATTATGTTCCATTGTATGGTTTGAAAATGGAATACTAGGGATTGAAGGCTTTTTTATGTTGAGGGGGAGTTTATCAGGGATCAAACTCAGTGAAGGCTTCATTTTTAAGCACATATTTTCTCCCTCTCCCATCCCCTACACTTCTCTCTCTTTTGGCTTTTCTGGTCTTTTTTTTTTTTTTTTTTTTTTTTTTAAATACAGGGTCTCTCTCTCTAAATACAGAGATTGGACTCATAGTGATCCTTCCTGTTCTCAGCCTCCCAAGCACTGGGATTACAGGTGCGCACCATCATACCCAGTCTCAATTGCTGTCTTAGCATACCCTGGGAGTGGGGCTGGCACCGTATACTGGGGATCAAACCCCAGGCTCCTGCATCAGCCTAAGCAGGTGCTTTAATCTGCTGAACTGTCTGGCTGGCCCTTCTGATCTTCTTTTTGAGATAGGGTTTCATTATGGCATTTAGGCTGGCTTTGAACTCCCTTTGTAACCCAGACTAGCTTTCTTGAAGTGATCCTCCTGCTTCAGCTTGCCTCAGCTCTCCAGTGCTGGGATTATAGGTGTCCATCCTCACACCCAACTTAAACATGCATTTCTCCAAATTGTAATAACATTGAATTTTCTTAAAAGATTAGTGAGAATAATAATCTTAGCTCCCTTACTGTCTCTGCGCTGAGGGATTACACTAAGGTTTCTTTAGGTAGTGATGTGTGTGAGAATGTGCCTACCTGAACTGAAGGTCGTTTGCTTTGGAGGTTGACATAGAGATCACATGCTCTCCATTTCCTAGTGTTGGTAGTGTGTGTGTGTGTGTGTGTCTGTGTCTGTGTTCCTGGGAGTGAGGCCTTGGAAATTCCACATGGGGTGGGCCTTTCCAGTAACTTTGGATCCTCCCCAGCAGTAGGTGGGTTTGTAGCATGCATGTCATGGTAACATGGAACTTTATGAAGTGATGATGGTATGTAGGGGAGGACTGTTAGAATTGGAGCTAGGAGGTGTGGTTTCAGATAATTGGATATTTGATTTAGGTCTCCTTCAAAGATGGTCTGTTCCTTGAATGGGCATTCCTGCAGCTGTTGTACAGTGAGTGCTGAGGGGGCCACTTGGAGCCCCTATGGTGTAGGGGAGCCCACGGATGGCAGTTGCACAAGGGTTCACATGGTCTTCCCAGAGCAGGGACCAGGGTTTGATTCCAGCACCACATGCCATGCTGGCCCTGCTGCCAGGGGGTCGCTGAGTGGACCACCAAGGCATGGTGGTACATGCCTGCCTGTAATCCCAGCTCTGGGGAGGCTGAAAACAGGAGGATCACTATGAGTCTGAGCTGCTTAGTGAGACTGTACCAAATACATTAAAAAAAGAGAATATGTTGTGTTAGATACTTAAATATCTAATAGTTACTACATCATAGAATCTCAACTTTCGGTTGAGATTGGTCTCAAACTCTTGGGCTCAAAGGATCTGTTCTTGGCTTGAACATAATTTTTCTCTTTTCTTCATTATCTCTATAAATTTGTTGAGTGGCTTAGAAATAAATAAATTTACTTCATTATTTTTGAGATGGGATCTTATTATATATCCCAGGCTGACCTGGACTCACTTTTGTAGCCCAGGCTGGTCTCAGATTTGCAGCAATCCTCCTGCCTCAGCTTTCCCAGTGCTGGGATTGCAGGCATGCACTGCCACAACTCAACTCATTAGAATTTTAAAAGCTCGTTTGTTTTTGCTTTAAAATATTTAATAGTTGATCTTTTTAGTATTGTAAAACCTTTTTTATATTTTATTTAGTGAAAGTAATGAAACTTCTCTCAGTGAATTTGCAACTTGAAGCCTTTTCTTGAGTTGGGGAGTTGATGATTAGGGACTTGTGTTAATGTGGCTCACTATAAGTGAAGGTCCAGCGGCATAGGCTTTCATGTCATTGGTGGACTTGATGTGCTTGCTGTCTTCCACATATCCTGTCCCCTGAAGCCTGAAGTGCAGGCCCTAGCCAGGTGAGGCAGTGGGGACTACACATGGCTGGCTGTCTGGTTGCCTTGTGTGTGGAGCTGCCGAGCTGGCAGGGCCTGTTCTGTAGGGCTTGTACTTTGTGGCTGGCCTTGCTTGTCTCAAGGCAGTGCTATTTGAGTTGATCACAGTGGCTATTGAGAGGCTGTGGTGTGCTGGAGGAGCTGTGGGGTCAATTGGCCCGCCTTGGCACCCCAGGGTGCCCCATGGTGTTGTGTATCCCTTGGAGGGAACTTTACTTCTCCTGCAAGGAAGGATAGGCAGAACCCTAAAGGTGCAGTGCTTCTTGCCAAGGTCTGCTGACTGATACTTTTGCCATGGAAATGGTACTTTTTTGTGTAAGAATTGTTTTCCATAACCATTTTTAGGACTTTTCAAAATGTTTCCTTGTGTTTGCTGAGTATCCTCTGTTGCTGGCTGGCTAGGAGGCAGTGATAAGTGTCCTTTAGATTTATGGAGTGATTCTTAGTTTCAGCATCCACTAGTATGTATCTCAAGATCCTGGGCCCTTGCCAGGCATGGTGGTACATACCTGTAATCCCAGCACTGGGGAGGCTAAGGCAGGAGGATTGTTGTGAGTTTGAGACAAGCCTGGGCTACAGAGTGAGCTCAAGACCAGCCTTAACTGCATAGTGAGACCCTGTTTCAAAAAGACCATGGGCCCCTGTCTCCTAATCCTTCCATGGGAATGGGGAGGGTTACTTATCTTTTCATGGGAATGAGGGGGGTGTTACTAATGTACCTATAAGTATAGGGAGTATTAGTCTCCATTTCTTCCATAGCTGATATGTTGTCCTTTTCTACATCATGTGTTAGGATTGACATTGCAGTAAAACATACTTTACTGTGTTTTTCTTTGTTATTTACCATTTTGTGCCTCCTTCATTTTACTACTGCTGTTTTATGGGTTTTAAACAATTGTTCACATAGATCAATCAGGAGTTTTTTGTTTTTTTTTTTAAACAAGTTACTATTTTCTCATCTTGGTTTATTTTTTTCTTAGATTTGCTCTACTATTATGAATTTAAATGTTAGCACATAGTGTTCTTTTGAGTGAAAGATTTGGAGCAGTGTTTTCTGAATGCTCCACAGAATATGGGTGCCGTCTGGGTTGGAGACACTACACACTGGGATCCTCCAGCTGTGGGAGAAGTCCTATGCGGACGTGTCGCTTACCTTCCCAGCCTCAGAGACCTCTAGGGAAGTGTTGAGTAGGAGTCACTATGGGCTTAGGCCAGTTCCTAGGGATCTCTTGGGTGGACACCTGTGGATCTTTTAAAGTCCAGCTGATTCTGATGAAGAACCACTCCTTTAGAGCCAGGCTTTGCAGACTGGCCTGCAGGGCAAGCCCAGCCTCTATTTATTTTTGTGTAGCTTATAAGCAGAGAATATGCTTAACATTTAGGTGGTTTAAACAAATTTTGAGAAATCATTAGTGTAACATTGCCAGAAAATGGTGAGAAATTCAGATGTGTTCATAGATAACTTTTTCATAGGATGTGGCCACACCCATGTATTTACATACTGTCTGTGGCTGCTGTCACTTTGAGTGATTGCAACAGAGACCGAAAAGCCTCAGAAAACCTGAAGTATTTATCTGGGTTTAACAGGAAATACGGGCCAAGCCTGGTCCAGAGCAGTGATCTCAGAGACGGGTGCCCTGACCCCCAGTGTGGTCGTCTTGTGCGAGCTTGGAGAAACACAGGTTCCCAGGCCCTGTCCACCCAGGCCTGGTGCTCTGTCATCCTGATGGGGTAAGAATGGAAGACAGCGCAGCCCTCTAGAGTCCTCCAGCCTGGTAAAATTGGTCATGTAGCCCTTTCTTGAGCACATTAGAGGCTCAGTGTTGTCACAAGCTTAGCGTGTGGTAGGGGTGTGGTGCACATTTGCTAGATGAGCAAAGCAGACTTCTTTCATTATATATTTATTTGATACAGGGTCTCGTTGTGCAGCTTGGACTCATAGTGATCCTCCTGTCTCAGCCTCCCCAGCACTGGGATTATAGGTGTGCCCCACTACACCTGGTTTTGGGCTGACATGGGTACCCTAGGTTCCTGGGCCAGCATGGCTTGAGGTACTGGGGATCAAACTTGGGACTTTGTACTTGCCAGGGAGGTGCTTTTGCTGCTGAGTTATCTCCCCAGCCCATCATAGCTTGTATTGAAAGGAATAAAAATTATGCATATTGGCTCTGAAGGTTTCTGTTTGCCCATTTCCCTCAATGCTGCTTTATTTTGGTTGCTCACACCATGCCGCAAGTAAGCAAGTTTAGGAGCCAGCTGCTCTCCACTGGGCTGATTGCTGATGGTATGGGGATTTGAAAGCTACAAAAAGTCTGGACAGGAGCACCTTGTGAGGGACAGAAAGGGAAGCATTCGGTGCCCCTACCAGTGTACCTCTAATTTCCTTAATACTCTGACATCTAGGACCAGTGAGAGCCTGGCACCCAGACAGTGTGCTTTAAGTGATTTAATTATTAAAGGAATCACAATTCTTCTTTGTTTCAGACTAACAGGTAGATAAATTGTGATTTAAATTTTTTTTTTTTGATTTTGAGAGTAGGTCTTATTAATATGCTAACTTGCTGAAGCTGACCTTTGTTTTTTTTTTTTTTTTTTTTTGTCTTTTTGAGACAGGGTCTCACTATGCAGTTCAGGCTGGCCTTAAGCTCACTCCTTGAATCATGGTCCAGCTCCTGCCCTCAGTCCCCTAGAATGTCAGGATTACAGATGTGTGTCAGCATGCCTGCTTGTGATCTTGAGATAGAACGTGTACTTCTATTCATTAGACTCGTTGCTGTGTGGCCTCCATTTTATAGCATATAAAACACAACACACGTCAGTTAGCTCTGCTAATTCTGTTTTAAAGAGGACATTATTAAAAACTAGAACTATCAAGGTTGACTGTACTTACAAATATGCCATGGTGTTAATTTTTTTTGTTATTCTCTATCCCCTGCTCTGTGTTCCATTCCCTAGACACTACATTCTGAAAGATTGCTGTCATTGCCACTAAAATGTTGCAAGTTCTGGGCTTTTAGCATGAGTAGTTGCCTGGGAAAATTTGGAGTTCCAGATCCTACGAGGAACTAAAAGTTTTCAAGTACTTAAATGCCACATTTTAGTAAATTTCTATTGATCTGAACTGGGACAAGGTCTCCCCGTCGCTCCCATTATGATACTGGGGATCAAGGCCAACACTGTGTTCATCCTAGCCAGATAAATGTTCTTCCATGGGCTACTTCCCCAGCCTTTTTAAAAATAATGCTAATTTGAAACAAAGTCTTTCTAGGTTGCCTAGGTTGGCCTTGAACTTTAGGTCCTCCTGCTTCAGCCTCCCAGATTACAACAGTTTGCCACCATGAGACTGGAGCTAGACAGAGCCTTTGATCATCATGTCAACATGGCTTCAGCCATGGTTCAGTCCCAACTGCTTGTCTTTGCCCTTGTTCTCTTGTGCCATACTGCTTGCATTGTTCTTTATTTCTGCTGTGTAGGTACTGAAAATATCTAGCAGTTGCAGTATCAGAACCACTTCTAGGTCACATTATTTGTCTAGGGTAGGCAAACAAGAAATAATAAATGGGCATTAGGTAGTCTGAGGTAAGTATTTGGAAAATTATACTCCCCTGTATTAACTGGTTTCACAGTTCTGTTCTGTTTTGTGTGTGTGCTGGCGCTGAGATGGAGAGATTTAGGTTGGGCGATTTACAGTCCAGTTTCAGATAGAGAGTGCAGGCACAGTGACAGATTGTCATTGCTGCATGCTGTTTTCACAGAAAGGAGAGCAGTCAACTCTGTGTTGTGTTGTTTTGATTTTCCAGGAATGGACACAGGGCCTCATACCTGCTGGGCAAGTGCTGTGCAGCAGGCTTACCCTGTCTGGGGGAGAAGAGGGAGCCACAAAGAAATCAGGAAGGAGCATGAATTTACAAACCAGAAAGCTCTGTTTGCTGTTATCTTTCAGAAAGTTTGATTATTCTTATTTGATGAAATATGTCATGTTGTTGGGCAATAAGCCTTCCTGGTGCTCTGGAGCCAGCCTTCCACGGTGACTTTCCAGTGGACCCTTTAGAACTCTACCCATAAGAGTGGACCCTGAAGAGCAGGGTGAGGGACTCACATCATGGGTGTTTGACTGCCTTGCTGTGTAGTCAAGTTTTGCTTCTGTTTTTGTTTCTTCTGTTCCTTAATGTTGTATTGTGAAGCTCTGTGATGGAAACTTTGGAGGAGTTCTGATGAAGGGGCGCATGATCCGTTCTGTGCTCTGAGCAGTTGCAGCAGAGTTGGCTGTTGGGAGGATGGTTGGATGCTGCAGTGGAAGGACAGCAGTGCTTTAGCGGGCCCTGGTCACCTCAGAGCCCTCAGGGACCCTACTGTGTGACCTGTGATGCCTGCTGTCCCAGAGGGTATTTGGGAACTTGCAGAAGTTGTGAAGGTGAGTGAGGTACTTACAAGGTGGGGCCAGGGACACTGCTACCTGCACTGTGCAGCACAGAATGGTTCCGTATGGTGCCAACAGGCTGGGGGGTTGACTCTGCTGCTTGGAAAAGAGTTGGTCTGTTCTTTGATGGGACTAAAAATAAAACTTTATACTACATGAGAGAGGGAATGTCATGCAAGACTACCAAGGAGAGAAGAGCACTGATGCTATTTGTGTCAGAAACAAAAGAACATTTTATTTCATTCTAAAATTAAATTTTACTCATAGTCTGGCAGTCTCAGTGGGATATCCAAGAAATGGCTTTTCAAAAGTAGTTTGTAAACTTGATGTTATCCAATCCAGGTTAAGTCCTGATAACGTTCCACACACTGGCAACACAGTGAGTTTGCCAGCTGTTAAAAGTAGATTGCACGTGAAAATTCAGATCCATGGCTTCTCTTGAAGAGTCCGCTCTTGTGGTGGTGAGCATATGTTACCTGCCTGTGCACTGCAGCAGGTCCCTGCAGCTGTGGCTTGAGAGCAGGGGGCAATGTGGACACTTCTCATGGGTTGCAGAATCAAGGTAGAAGAAGGGACTCTCCTGAGCAGGGAGCCAGTCTGAGATTACATAAGGCTTTAGGAACCACACTGGGGTGTGAATTGTTCTGTTTGCTTTTGAAATGAGCACTCCCCTGTCCTGTGTGAGGTGAGTGCACCTCTGTCTCTTCTCCTCCTCCTTTCTTAAATAGTTCTTAAAGATTTGTTACCAGGGCCTAGCTAGGCAGGAGCCTCTCACTTACTGTGGGCCAAAAGACCCCAGCACCCAGTATGAAGGAGGGGAGGTTTGTTGCCATGCACCTGCGTGTTTGGCCACATGTTGAGGGGCCTGGGTAGAGGTGAGCCCTTTGCACTCTGGTGGCTAGGAGCAGAAAAGAGAAAAGAGGCCAGCTTTGCCTGCCCGCCCACCTTCCCGCCCACCCGCCCACCTTCCCGCCTGTATT
>PVKA01013624.1:0-35208 GCA_004027165.1 Ctenomys sociabilis | reverse complement strand
CCAGCCTGGGGGAAATTTGGGTGTAGGACTTGGATGGGGAAAAAGAGGGTGATACTGGGATTGTAGCCCACTCTGTACAGTAGAGATAAACATAGGGGTGGACCGAGGGGTTTGATGAAAAACGGGATATTTACCTGGGTTCAGTTCATGCCTCTGCAAGATGCTCATCCATGACAAAAGAAGGGAGTCACTGACGAAGTTTGTCAGATGCCATCCCCCTCCAAAGCTTTATTCCAGAGAGGCTCAGTCTGTCTTGGCAGCTGCCTTCCTCATGACGGCCAGCACATCGCTCAGCTCCTCATGCTTCCTCTTGGCCTGGATGTGTGTCCCCACCCCTTTCTTGAACTTAAGGGTGCGTTTGTCCTTGGAGACCTTGAGCAGCTTCACAGCGCGCCACTCAGGGGGTGAAGCTGCACGCCCTGCAGATCATGTCCCGCACCAACTTGGTATGTTTGGTGAGAGGTCTATGACGGTGGCTGTGCCTCTGTTTGCTCATATTATTAGTCACCTTGTGGCCCTTGTTGAGGTCCATGGCCATGGAATAGTGTAGGACCATGGCTACTGTTCAGTGGTTGCAGTGGCAGAAGGGCAGATACATTTAATCAGAGGTGAAGTGAGGATCCTTGGCACCTGATAGAATCAGTGAGAAGAACACATTGTCTGTGGTCTCCTAACACAAAGGTGCACAGTCCAGCCTAGTGCAGGGAAGCCCAGTTCTCACCTGTTCACTCCCTGCAGCCTTTCCAAGTGTAAGCAGCAGGTGGGGTACCTTTCCATATGGAGGGTGCCAGGCAGCCCATGGCTCTGCACCCCTCCAGCTGTGGCACAGGGCAGAGCCTGTGCATGCATGGAGGTGTTGAGGTTGAGTGGCACGACTGTCGGGTTTGGTCTATATCCTAGCTCCGCAGGAGCTGGGCATCTGCTGTACATGGTGCAGTAAAAATGCAGCTCACTCCCTGGCCTTACCAGCTTTCAGATGCTGGTGTGTGGTGCTGCTCCTTTTGTAAGGGTGGGGGGGGTCTCATGCAGTCAGGAGAATTGTGGGGTGAACCGGGCAGACAGGAGCAATGGGCTCATTGTTTCAAACTTCAGATTATAGGATATTTTTTCAATGAGAGTTTTGCTGAAAATAATTAGCAATAACTATGTGTCATAACAATATATTAAGCCAATGTGAAAATTCAGTTTTAAAGGTATAAATAATGTTTTAGTTACAAAATGTTTATTAGTACATGCAATTTTAAAATGGCTTGAATACTTGCAGTTGCAAAATGGAATTTATTAAGAATGGAAGTAGTGTTCCTGTAAATAAGATTATGCTAATAGTAATCTTTGGAAGCTTTGTTTTGGCCAATTGATTTAATATGTCTTAAATGAAATATTTGCTTTCTTGTTAGACTGAGTAAAAACTCCATTGTTTATATTCTTCCATTTTTCCTATTAAAAGGCACTTAACCTATACATGAATTAATAAGAAAAAAGAAAAACATATGGGAAAAATGAGTTGTGACATACAAGAATGATTTCATAGCAGTAGTCTGGGATCAATTACCAGTGGTTTAGGTAAAAAGAGAGGGGCCGGAGGTCTTGCATGGCAGGGAAGCTCTTGCTTACCTGGCAGGCACAAGAGCCTGGTTTCCACTCCTGTCCCTCACAAAGTATAAAAAAATCGAAGAAGAAAGGGGAGGTCTCTAAAGAGATAGGATTCTTCCAGACATGGTAGTGTGCAAATGTGACCCTTGAACTGCATACAATAGTAAGGTCAAGGTTAGCCTGAGCTATAGGGAGGGGCATTCCAATTTTAATTTATAATTAGAGAATAATACAAGTTAAAGAGTATTTTAATAGTGTATTCATGAGTAGAAATTAAAACAAGTTACATTCCTTCTAAGCCACAGGGAATATAAAAACAAAATATAGTCAGTAAACATAAGAAACAGAACACAAAGGAAATAGTTAAACCAGAAAATAATAATGTGGAACACACAGTGTGGACACTGTGCACATGTATTTGTAAGTGTGTGACAAACCTTGTTACAGGTAGGAAGAGACAGGCAGGAGGAGTGAATGGTTCACCTTTGGTTTTTTTTTTTTTTTTTTGGTCTGCTTTAAACCTTTTTTATGTTTGAGAAATTACTTTGTATGTGCATGTCACACACACACATTCAAGCCAACAGATGACCTTAAAAGTCACCCTGGTGCATCCTGTCATGCACTCAGTGTCTGGATGCCTCTCAGCAGACTCTGCTCGCTTGCTCACAGGTGCACTGGTGGGCCGTGCTGCTCATGGGGATTGCATTGATCATGCTGATGGCTGGCTTCATCAAAGTGTGCAGTGTGCACACACCCAGCAGCAACCCGAAGCTGCCACCTCCGAAACCACTCCCAGGTAAGGAATCCCTGGACCGGCCTGCCTAAGTCACCTGGGAGTCCTGGGAGCTAATTTCATAGCACTCTCTCTTGTGTTGCAGTTACCATATGTGAATGATATAGCTTCGTGCTTTTTATCAGTGGACTGCAGCAGGTGGCTGCCATTTGATCCCAGTCTTGAATGTCCAAAAACACTTGAAACAAGAAACAGTGGTTTTTAGTTTCCTTGTTTTTATTTGATCTTCTAACCTCCCTTGTTTTTATTTTGATAGTCCAGTAACTTTGGAATGATGGGTCTTTTAGTTCAATGGCTATGCTTCTGTTACTCTTTTTAATTGAGGTACTTGCCCAGGTGGACAGACTTGGAGGCCATGGGCCCAGGCTGCAGCAGCGCCTGGGGTCCTCACCTGAGCCAGGCAGCTCCTCCTGGGTCTCCCCTCCTACCTGTCAGGAAGTGCAGCCTTATGGTTGGCCCTGTTGGTTTTCCTGCTCTCAGAGGCTCACAGTGGCCTCCTCTGTTGTCCCTCCCCTGCACCCAGGTCTGTGTGTGGTGGAGGCTGGGAGCCCAGAGGCCATGCCCGGCATAGTATTACATGGGGCATCAGTGGAAACGTGATTTGGGTACCGCTTTTCTTAAATTTAATTTTAGTGTTCTGAATGTTAGGTTACATTAAAGGGATTTCTAAGGGCCATAGGAACCTTTTAGATACCAAGTGTGGTCTCTATTAGTGAAAAAGGTACTTACGTATTGATTTCATTTTAAAAAGATAGCACTTTAAAGACTAGCTGTCATTTGTTGAACTCTTACAGAAGAACTAACCCTTCTATGGGAATTACTGTCTCCATTCCCAACAGCCCAATTATTCTTGATGTAGCACAGGCACCTAGTTGTAGCCATGCTGTGGCTGGCGCACATGCCCAGTACTGTAGGTCCACATCATGGCTTCTGAACTTGGACTCGCTGATGCTTGCCTGGATTTATCTGTTCCAGTCTGAGGCTTCCATGCAGATGGTCTCACCTGAGGTGCATCATTAACATAAAGGGGGGCCAAGTTTTGAAAACTTGCTATAGAAAGTGAAGTATTTCAGCAGTGACTTTAATATTGAGCACATGTTGATATTAGTAATATTTTGACTCCATTGGGTTAAATGAAATAAATAGTATTTTTTATGATTACCAGAATTTTATTTTTGGATATAGGATCTCACCGTGTAGTTCAGGCTACGTTCTTGAACTCACTGTGTAACCCTGGCTGGCCTCAAACATATCAGGTGATCCTCCTGCCTCAGCTTCCTCAGTACTGGGATTATACGTGAGCCCCACCATGCCTGGCAGTTACCAGAAAATTTCAAGACCTATATCTGTGTTAGACATTGCTGATCTGTCATCTTTCTTTTGGAAAGAGCAGCTTTGCTTTCTTTTTTTTTTTGTGGAACTGGGTATTGAACTCAGGCCCTTACGCTTGCCATGGAAGCAGCTTTGCTTTTAAAGATTACGAAGTTCACAGTGGACAGGCCATGGCATATGGTTGTAATCCCAAACTGCTTGGAGGCCAAGGAAGGCAGATTGCGAGCAGGAGCCCAGCCTGGGCATTTAGCAGGTCAGGGAGTAGCTGTCTTAGAATACAGTAAACAAGTAGCTGGAGCTGTGGCCTACTCAGTGTGAAGGCCTGGAGTTCGGGCTCAGAGCAGCACCACGACATTGGCATGACTGGTTTGCTTCTGTTTTTGATGGCAGGCACTTTAAAGAGGAGGAGACCGCCACAGCCCATTCAGCAGCCCCAGCGCCAGCGGCCCCGGGAGAGCTATCAGATGGGACACATGAGACGCTGACTGCAGCTTTGCCTTGGTTCTTCCTAGTGCCTACAGTGGGAAACTTCACTCCAAAGAGAAACCTGTTCAGTCACCATCTCCAAATTAAGCCCTCACAAATAGTAGTTGGAGAAAAGAATGGCAAGAGATCTCGTCCTCAGACCTGGTGGAATTACTTAAGTTTGAAAGCCTGAAAATTCCAGTTTGGGGGGTGGGGTGGAAAAGGAACCCAGTTTTCTTATGGACATCTATTTTTATCCTAATGGCACAAAGTCTTAGAATACTATCATGTGCCCTGTGCTCCCTGTTCTTCGTTGCTGCATTTTCTTCACTTGCAGTCAAACTTGGCTCTGGATAAACTTCTATCAAAATTGAAATATATATATATTTTTCAACTGCCAGTCAAGGCGTGGAGGCTCGGCCACTCAGCATTGGAGACACCGCCTGCCAGTGTACATACCTTGCTCTGTGCAGACGTGTATTTATTACGTGCACTGTACTTCGTGTGCAATGGTAAACAGAAAATGCAATATGGATGTTTCTTTGTATTATAAAATTTCTCCGCTCTTAATGAAAAATTATTGATTAATTGACATATACTCAGGATAACAGAGAATGGTGGTATTCAGTGGTCCAGGATTCTGTAATGCTTTATATAGGCAGTTTTGAGATGAGAATCAATGTAACTTTTTCTAACGACATTTGATTCTTAGGTCATTTTCCTTTATACAGTTTTTGCTGTGTGTATGTGCGGGACGGCACCAAGGGCCACAGCCACACATCACACAGGTGATGTGGGCAGTTGCCCTCCTCCCAGCTCTCTGGAAACATCATATTTCTGCTTCCATGGTTTAAGCTTTCTGATCCAATTCCATTCTTTGAATTGATAGGTGAAATCTTACTTATGTTCTGGTAGGAATTATGTCTATGAGATGATTCTTTTATTTGTAGCTCACTTGTGTTTTCCATATGTCCAAAATAATGCTAAGTGTGTTTTTGTCTGATAATGGAAAAGCAAGGCTGTGTCTTTATCAGAGTGTTTCAGCAGGTTTTAGCACACCATCACTGATCATCGGTAACCACTAAGAGTAATGTGCTCAGCTAGTAGTTCAAGTTGTAGATAGGTGTCTGATATGTTTTCCCCTTAAATATTTTAACTACAATGAAGGTAAAACAGCACAATGTCCCATTCCAAGTTTATTTTTTATGCAGATGTAAATAATTGGCTTTTTTAAAGAAAGAGAAAGCAAAATATTAACAGGCTTATTGCTATGCAGGAAATGGAAGGGGCATTACAAAACAGTTTAAGCTTGTGACATATTTATTGCTACTGTTTCCCAGCTACATTGCTTAAATTAGAAGTAAACAGTATGATTTTCCTGGCTTCGCATAGGAGGCAAATTTAGGGGAAGTTGAAAGATTTCTGTGTTTTGGATTTTTTTCTTTTTTCTTAAGAGTATAAGGTTTACACAATCATTCTCATAATGTGACGCAAGCCAGCAAGGCCAAAAATGCTAGAGAAAACAATGGGATCTCTTCCTGTAAACTTGTACAGTCTGTGGTGACTTTTTCAAAACACAGCTTTTTGTACATGATTTAGAGACAAATTTTGTACATGAATCCCCAGATAGACTATAAATAATTCTAAACAAACAAATAGGTAGAAATGTAAGAAATTGCTTTTAAATCATTTCAATGCCTTTGTTTTTGGACTGTGCAAAGGTTGGAAGTGGGTTTGCCTTTCTACAATGGTGACTTTTATTCTGCAAGAGTTCTTAGTAACTTCTCGAACGTGGTAGACTTTGGAACATGTACATTTTTGCTTGTATTGTTATCCTGTGGTAGGGTTTTGGCAGGGCTACACTGCCTTATTTTATTTTGAGTCTTAAGTTAAATGTTTTCTGAAAGGATACGTGCACTGAACTCTTTCCACTGCAAATCAAGATGTGGTAAAAAATGAAAAGATCAAGACAAGTGAGATATAATACTACTGTCGATTTAATGTCCACTGTGTTTTATACAGTATCTTTTTGTTCACTTTGGAAATTTTTACTAAAAATTGCAAAAAATAAAGTATTGTGCAAAGATGTAAGGTTTTTTGAAACTTGAAATGCATTAATAAATAGACTTGAAAACAACTTGAAAGTTCTGTGCTCTTTGACCTCTGAGAACAAGCAGAAGCTTCTCTCCATGAGGCAGCTTTTCTTTACTAAGTAAAATAGACTCAGGCTGAAAGGGGAGGGACAGCTCCTCCTATGCAGGTGTGCTTGTTTTTATTTTAGTTCGGAGTTTATAAAGAAAATTCCCAGCTATCTGTCTTTGTATAAGCGCACAGTAAAGATTTTTTAAAATGCTCAATCTCATGCTTTTCACTGTTTCTAATCAATATTCATTGTTTATCTTAGAGGAAGAGCTGAATCATAGTGGAAGCTTGTGGTTTTATTTATATGTGTTTTTGAAAGGTGTGGGTTCTAAGTACCCTGTTTATTTTGAATTTCTAGTTTAATGATAAGCATATTTTAAAATTTAGATCCAACACTTTTCTCTTCTGTCAGATTCATGCTGAGTAAAGAATTACACTGTCTTGTTACCTAGGAAAGAAGTGAGCCTGGAGTACTTCTCTGCCTGGAGTCATCTGCCACGTATTCTCTTTCTGTTTTTAAATTGAAACTATTATAACTGAGTAATAACTGCTACATAGGTAAATATACAGTATGCCTACTAATACTGGATTTCGTTAGGGACCATCAATACCAGGCTTAACCATGAAACCATCATTATTCATTAATTCAGATACAGATTTGTTATTTTTATTTATAATTGCTTAAATTCAGTGTCAAATTTTATTTGGGGGCACTTTGCAAAACTCAGGTACCCATTAGAAAGTTGGATGTGGAGGTGGGCTTTGTGGTCATGCTCAGAGTGCAAAGCACTCTGGAAGGCTGAAGCAGGAGGGTTATAAGTTACAGTCCAACCAGGGCAACTTACCCCGTCTCAAAATAGATGAGTAAAAAGCGCCAGGCATGTAGCTTGGTTCAAAGGTCCTGGGTTTAATTCCCAGTAATGCAAAACAAAAAAGTTTCTCTATAATGTCAGATGATTTGGGGTAGGATTTATTTAAGCAAGAGATTTGTATGTTTGGTCTTGTTTTTGAGGTGTCTGCCACACTCTGCATATTTCATTTTTGTCACAGTCACAGATTGGTGAAAACTGAGGCTTGTCCAAGTGCAGTGAGCTACTCTCAGCCTGTCACTCTTGCTGCAGCTTGTGGTCATTATTCTTTCTCCAGAGATGGACCAGGTGTCCCTGCCAGTTGTGATGTTGGGCAGGGGTGTGCTTGCAAAGGCCTGCAGTTTCTCATTCAGAATTTCTCACCAAAGGTGTTGGGGCAGCCATGTAGCAGATGCAGTATAACCTGGACAGCCCCTGCTTACAGTACCAGGGAGAGCTGCTATCTGTCTTTAAAGGCTCGGCATCTTGGGAACGAGGGAGCAAGGCGGGGGTAGTTTCAGAGCTACTGCTGGGGTCAGTTTGTATTTAGAGATATAACTGAATTTGGAAGAAATTTTAGGAAAAAAATGTTTAAGAAACCAAAACAATTACTCCACACAGGATAGCCTTGTTTTCAGCAACTTATATTCTTGATTAAAGATAACTACCAGACCAGATGATACAGTGGCTTGTGCGTCGTAGTCCTAGCTCCTCGGGAGGCTGAGGTGGGAGGATCTCTTAAGCCCAGGAGGTTGAGAACAGCCTGGGTAACATAGCAAGTCTGTGTTCGACCCACCCACCCGCTCACCCACATACCCAGTCACCCACTCATTCACTCATCCACCCACCCACCCAATGAATCAGGCACACAACCACCTGCCCACCCAAGCTACCAACCAAGACCCAGCATCAGCTTCCATTTGATGCACTTTTCTGATTTATAACCAGTTCCATTTTGGGGCTACTGTTTCTAGATCCAGTTCTTTATGTTGTTAGTGTGCATAGCAAGCTCTTTTGGTTGTGTCTTGCACATATATTCATATGTATAAATCTCATAGATTTTGGTGCATCTTGTAACTGATAAGCTTTTCGCAATGTCTCTTTTTGTCCTAGTTTGAGGTTCTTGCAAGGTGAATGGTACAATGCAGGACACGTTTTATAAGATGACTTTGTAATGAATCTCCTGAAGAGTCCTACACAATGAGTGCAGGGAATCTATCTACACATTTAAAGACCAAAAAACCCAGTGGAGGGCCTAGATTCTAATGTTCTCTGTGAGTGCAGCAGAAGGCCTAGAGCTCGTAATGATGCCTGCCCATAACACTATCCTTGCAATCCTGTTTCATGGATATGCCCTGGGCAGCCCAAATTTCAGTGGGTGGAAGCTGCAAGTGTATGCCAGCGGGATGAAGGATCTGTGCTAGTGGACTTAGGGATCTGTACTGGAGCAGGAAACAACACTCAAGAAACAGCTCTCCTGGGAAGTAGTGCAGCCACGCTCAGCAACTTGAGGCCCTGAGCTCCTCCAGTGACAAGGAAAGCTGAGTTCCCATCAGGAAAGACAAGCTTCTCCATGACTGAGCAGTGCACCATCTTCCTCTCTTCCTCTAGGGAGGGATGTTCAAGATGAGGACTAGAGCTCCCCAAAGTGAACCACAGCCATCCTCAGTGACAATGATGTCTTGAGGTCCTCCAACAAAACAGCTGGGTTCATCAAGAAAGCCAGCTTGACTGTATCCTCCAGCAGAACAGCCCAAGACAGCCAGCAGCTTCCAGCAGCTCCATAGCTTCCCTTACGGCCTCTCCAGCTCTTCTCTGGTCCTGCCACCTACACTGCAGGCAGCAATCCTTAGGTGGGCCTGCCACACCCAGAACCACTTGGTTCAGTTCTGCCAGGTGGAACAAGTTGGCCACCAGTTGGCATCCACTATACCCACAAAAGTAACAGGATGGTGGATAAAGTTAGAGGGTGAGTAGCTATAATAGCTTTTGCTCTTCCCTGAAGCCCATCTAAACTATTGGGTTGCCCCACAGTGACAAGGTGAGTCAAAGGGAAGATCACAAGAGCAGAAGTTTTGGAAACTGGGCAGTGGATGAAGAAGCCTGGTCTGTCTTGTTTTACTACAGAAGCCAAACCACAAGCTGGCAGTGGGAATACAGGATGACATAGTTCGTGCTGTTAGAATCTGGGGACGAGCTGTGGATATAGGCAGGCAGCTTAACTGCCTTCCTGGTAAGCGTGTGGTACTGAGTTCGATCCCCAGTGCCAAAAAAGAAAAAAAAGAATTTGGGGGCTGGTCTTTGAGACTTCCCCATGCACATGGCTAATATACCCCTTTATAATGCAGCGTTTCTGTTTAACAGCAAAGTGATGCTGTGGCCAGGTTGTGTTAATGAGTATAAGTGTTGACCATCAGTGTTGTGTATTTTATACATTAACTACTCTTTGCCATTTGGGTGTTTAGGTTGTAAGTGGATCATTACTTCATTCTACGTGGAAATTCTAAACCTAATAGGCAAATGTTGGGGATTTAGCTCAGTGGTAAAACATTTGCCTAGCATGCTGGAAGCCCTGGGTTTGGTCCTTGGCACCCAAAATAATAAACCTCACCTAAGGTTTATTTCTAAGTGGAATTTTGGAGTTGAAGGTTTCTTAAAAGTCATTGATAAAATTATGATGCTTTTTTTTTTTTTTTTTACCATGTATGTATAAGAGTACTTTAAAAAAAAAAAAAAAAAAAAAGAGAACCCCAGATTTAAAAATTTTATTTCTATATAATCACACAAATATTTCAGCACTAATAGTGGAAGGCTTCTGTTTAATTTACTTTGTTAGCGTTGCACTAATTCAAATCAAGTTCAGATTTAGTGCCCTAGTTGTGGTCTCTAAATACTGTTTTTAAACTTGGACCTCCCTCTATAGCTGGCCTCAATCTCATGCGTAGGCAGGCTGGCCCCCGACACAGAGCAATCCTCCTGCCTCAGCCATCATCATGTGCTCCCTCCCAGCTGTGAATAGCATTTTTGTAAAGTAATTGGATGCTTGCTGAGTTGTTAATTCCACTCAGGAGAAGATACAAAAGGAGAACCCAGAAAATTATCACATGAGAGATTGATCAGAATATTGGAGGAAGCACCCCAAAGAACTTTAGCATCAGTAAAATATCTTTGCAACAGAGAAGTTCATTTGTACAGGCTTTATTAGTTCATAGTTAGTACGGGATATACTTTTGTTGTAAGGGGAAATGAACTCAGGACTTTGTGCTAGCCAGGCATGCACTGTACTGCTGAGCCATGTGCTGTCCCTACTTTTAAAGATGTATTCTAGTGAACAAGTCCTAAAGGAAGCACTAGGGAGTCACCATTTCACCCCATTAATGAATGGGTCCAAACAGTACTTACTGCAGGGCTCCCAGCCTTCCAAGGAGCACACATCAGGTGTCGTGCTTTCTGCCAGGCAGAGGTGATCTCCTTGGGCCTCCATGCATGCCCGGTCTCTACCAGAAATGTGGAGGACAGAGAGGGACAGTACCACAAGGCATTGTATCGCAAAGTCCAGGCTGGAAGACTGCGGCCTGTGTGAGCCCACCCCAATGCAGAGAGCAGAGGAAGAGTGAAAAGGGAACACACACACGCGCACACACACACACACCATCATGCACAATTGATGAACTGAGTTTGAACAAATTAAGAAACAACTGATGAAATGCAGAAATTGGCTATTTGATGACCTTCAGGATTTTTACAATCATTTTAGGTGGGGCACTAGTATGTGGTTGTGTTTCAAAAGAAGCTCCTGTCTTTGATAGGTACAAACTGAAATACTAAAAAGTGAAAAGTGATAGCTGGGATTTGTGTAAAAATGATTGCTGGGATGTCATTGAGACCTCCGAGTTGGCTGGCATGGGAATGTCATTCTGGAAAATTGGTGGTGAGCTGATATTGTTGAAGCTGGGTAGTGGGTTCTTGGGAATTCATTGTGCTATTTTATTTTTCTATCTATATTTCTATTTTAAATTTTCTACCAAAGTGTTTTAAATGTGAATTGAATTCTTAGCCTTAGTCACCACTTTTTATTTTAATAATAATTCATGTAATGACCTCTATCCATAATGATTTTTTTAGTGGAATTAACTTGAACTGTTCAAGCTAACATAATTATATTCTGCTCCAGTTAACGGTGGATGATTAATTGGCTCTGACTATGAGGGTGAACTTTTGAAACCATCAGTCATTCAACAATCATCCTAAACTGGCCGCTAGATCCTCCTGGCTACTCACTGTTTTGGGGAGTACGTGCGTATCATCCATGCTAAACTTGCATGCCCACATTGGAATGGGCGTTCAGTGCCCGGTGCAGTGACCTGGTGCTTCCCTTCCTCGTTTCATTGAGGAAGAGCTTTGGAGGTAGATATGCATCTCTCAGCAGCTCTTCTGGACTTGCCTTGTAGTTGCAGTGGATGTGGCCGTGTACGAAAAGCATGCCTGCTGTGTGAGATTTTGGGGAACTGAAGGCCGTTCAGTAATGCTGACAGGGCGCTCTGCTGTTGGTGCGTGTTTTGCCATCTTTTTCTGGCTTGCCTCCTGGGCTGGGTAGCTAAGTTTTTGTATTTGTGGGCACAGAGGGCTAGCTGTTATTTTTAAAATTCATTTGTTTGTTTATTTATTTGGTATAAATAAATAAGCCTGGATACACAACTCAGACTCCTAGTGATCCTCCTATCTCAGCCTCCCCAGTGCTGGGATTATAGGTTTGCACCACCATGCCCGGTCTTGGTGACCAGCTTGGTGTGGGGATGGCGCAGCATGTGGTACCAGGGATTGAACCTGGGTCTTTGCACTTGCCAGACAGGTGCTTAGCCTGCTGAGCTATCTCACTGGCCAGGGCCAGCTGTTCTAACCAGAGGTTTCCATGTATCACAGTTAATGTTTTCTGTTTCTTCCATGTGCGCTGAGTGTGTGAAATGGGAACCTTGCCAGAAACCTGTGGCTCCTCCATATGCCCTCATCCGTGGCGTGGAGCCCTGGCTCTGCTATCTGGTGCACAAACACTCCATTTTCATGTTACATCTTTGTGGTACTGGGGATTGAACCTAGGGCCTTCACACTGAGCTTTGTCCGTAGAACCTTTTTATTTTGTATTTTAAGATGGGTCTTGTCGGTGTTCCTGGCTGGGCTCTAGCTTGGGGTTCTCTGGCTCAGTTTCTCAGCATGCTGGGATTCTAGGCCTGCGTTCCTGCCCCTGGCTTAGACAGTGGTCTTAAAGCCCTTGTGTGTGCCAGGCCTCTGCCAGATGGTAAGAATAAAATGATGAATGCAACGACTTCTTTCTTTATTTTTAAATGTTTCAGTCTTGTCCAGTGCTATTCCTTTGCTGAGAGCTGGTACATCCAATGGGGTCACGCCTGCTCTCTGTGTGGGGCTGGAGCAAGGGGCTGGAGTTGGAAAGTCCCAAGCCTGTGCCCCATGTCCCAGCATGTGAAGCGGAGCCTGGGTCCTGGCCTCTGGCTGGCTGAGCGGGCATCCTATGCACACTGCTCGTTGTCCCCAGGCAGGCCAGGCCCTGCTCTGGGACATTGGCTACATACATCCAGGGGCCCCAGGAGGCAGTGGAGCACTGCCCAGTGGGAGGAAGGCAGGAGCAAGTGTAACACAGGGATGCGTTTCAGGATGGCCTTGTACTGTGCAAGTGGGTGGCGAAGCTGGTCTTGCAGGCCTGCCTGGGTGTGGGCCTTGTGTGGCTGGCAGCTGTGTTTCTGATGCCAAGTCCTCTGAGGAGACACTTTCTGTGAAAATCAAATATGACTGCTTTTATAGATTATGAGACACTGTGTTTTGCACAAATTGAAAAGGCATAGCTTAGCTCTGGGGCAATTCTGTAACAAATGACAACTCCTGCTAGAAGAAACAGGTTCCATAAGCTCAAATTAGAAACTAAATGGCACCTTGGTGACCTGGTATCCTTGAAAACTGCCACTGCCTCCTGGCCAGCAGCGGCCACCACCAACACACACGCCTGTACCAGCAGCTGCTTCACTGGAGCCCTGGGCTTTAAGCTGTTCTTGAAATTATTTTTCACCCCCACTAAGCCCCCTAACCTAGCTCCGCTAGAGCTTGGGAACTGCATGGTTGGTGCCGTGTCCAAGGAGAGCGTGACACTTTGACGCACATGGCCTGACCTCTGTGACCTGACACCCCGTTACAGGGCCTGTGGACCCTGGCCCGTGGGAAATGGGATGTTTCTTGGGGAGACCTATGGCTGTGTTGCACTTGCTGCCAGGTGGTGTCACAGCCTTCGTTGGTGTAGGAAGAGATGTGAGGATACCGGGTGTGGAGGCCAAAGCAGCGCTGTGTTTTCCACAGTAAGGACTTCTGTGTTTGGAGGAGTAGTGACTTAAAATCTGGTGACTTCAAACACTCCCATGGGTGAGTATAGAAGCGACGGTTGCATTCAGAAAACTGGGGGTCCCTGGTGCCACTGCCTAGTGTGGGAGAGGAGGACCTATGTGTCCCACACATTGGCCACCATGTTGGCTCAGTGGAGAAATCTACGGAAGTTTCACAGGAGCATGCAGAGGCAGGACCTAGCCCCTGGATGGCAGAAGGCGTCCTCTGCCTTGAGATGTCAGGCACTGAGCACATGCTGCCTGCTGTGCAAGGAAGGGTGGCTTGGGTCATCTCAGATATCATGGGGCCTGTGTAGTTACTTTTATGTCTGCATCTCCCGCATTCACATTGAGCATCTGGTTTGCTTACCCATGGAGTTTTAAAAATTATTCCCAAGTCTTACCCCTAAGTCTTGGTTTGTGCTATTAGGAGAAACCTCAGTTTTGAGACTCTGTTGTTACAGGAACACATCTTTTTGCTTTGTTTTTTGAGACAGGGTCTCACTATGTAGTTTTAGCTGGTCTTGAATTCACTGTGTAGCCTAGGCTGGCCTTGAATGGTGATTGTCCTGGCTCAGCCTCCCAAGTGCTGGGACTGCAGGTGTGCCATCACGTCCAGGTAGAATCATGTCTTTAGTGTCCAGACAAAGCCTAACAGCTCATCTGATGTTTGCTTCAGGGAGGGCCTGTGGAAAGAACTTGAGGAGAGGACTATTTAGTATTAGGACAAAGTCCTAGGTTCGATTCCTGGTACAATTTTTTTTTAATATATTATAGCTGAAACAGTTCCTGCCCAGCATGGTAGCACACAGTTGCCAGCACTCTGGAGGCTGAGGCAAGAGTATCACTACAAGTTTGAGCCCAGCCTGGGCTACGTAGTGAGTTCAAGGCCTACATGAACTGAATAGTGAACAACAACAAAGAAGGCAAGATATAACAAAAACAAAAAAAAGTGAAGCAAACAATTCCTAACCATGCATGGGCTACCAAATAGAATCCCTAGACAGTGCCTAGGTTGCCACGTCAAATTCGCTGACTTCTGAGCCAGGGGCTGAGTAACTTGGGAGAGGATGAGGACTTTTAGTTTTACCTAGATTTTTCGAGACAGGGTCTCCTGTGTGTGCCATGTAGGCTGACCCGAAACTTGGTGTGGGGCTCCTCCTGCCTCACCCACACCCTCAGTGTCTTAAAATCCGCAAGAAATTTAAGAGAGGAGAAGGAAGACCGTGGAAGTCCAGATTTCTTCCCACATCCTGGGATCATTTTGCACACTTGGTGTGTGTGCAAGCCACTTTGTAAACAGAATCTGTACATTTTATAAGCCAACTACTCCAAATTAAGACCTAGTCAGAAAATAATCAGCCTCAAAAACTAGAGATCAAAAATGCCAGCCCCAGTCAGCCTATCAGCCTTTCACATTCATGAAATCATACGAATTCATAAAAATGTCTGTGCTGATACATCTAAGGTTATTATATTGTTTCTGAGCACTGGAATTAAGGCTCTTAGAAGAGGATTTAAGTTTTTTAAAAAATTTGTGCCCTTTCACGCAGCTTGAATTTCTTACAAACTAGATTATTTTATAATTTTTTAAGTCACTAATCAGATAAACAGCATTGTGATGCCTTGTAGTTTTCTTTTTCTTTTTTTTTTTTTTTGCAGAACCAGGGATTGAACTCAGATCTTTGCACTTGCCAGGGAAGAGCAAATTCTACTGAGCCATCTCCCCAGCCCCCCTTGTAGTTTTCAGTATTGAGTATTTTGGGCCTCATGATACTGTTTTCTTCTTTTAAATATATTTGCATATTTAAGGCATTGGAGAAAAGAAAATCTGTAGAAATGCACCACAGCAGTAGCAGCAACTATCTCTGAGTGGGTGGAGGGCAGGAAGTTGGGGAGAGCTTCAGATCCGCCCCCTAAATGTTCTGCAGTGGAAAATGGTGGAACAGAGCAGGAGTTTAAGGTGCATGCAGGGTGGGAAGTACTTCTACTAGATTGTGCCTGGGGGGTGGGGAGCAAACGGACTGGAGCCGCAGCCAAGGGCACTGAGTGCTGCCATGGCTCATAGATCTTGGGGCCAGATTACAGCGCATACTGGCCTCCGGATGGGACATGCTGGTGACCTGCGGGTGGTGTGGTGACCTGCACTTTGCCAGCAGGATATGGCCCTCACGTGGGCACAGGGAGGTCTGCAGGTAAAGTGGGTTTCCTATCACAGGTGGCAGTGCTGGGCTGTGTTCCCAACGGAAGGCAGTGGTGACCTGGAGATGAGGACCGCTTGGTGGCAGGACCTTGGGAGATCTGGTTGGGCTCAGGGAAAACGATGGCACTGTGATTCGGGTTGAGAGCATTGGCCTTCAGCCCCAGGTGCAGTTCCGTGCGGAGGTCACTTAGCTGTGGTCAGGGCTCCTAATCTTCAAGTTTGTTCTCAAATAGCTGCTTGCCTAAGGATGGTTGGCCTCTAGCTGACCCAGCATGCTTGCCTAGCGTTATGGGCATGCTGGGCATGTGTATTAGCTGGAACCAAAACACCCAAGATTATCAGGACGCAAAGAGGAAAGATTTACCTGGGCTCACTGCTCTGGAAGCTTTGGTGCATGGGCTGGACTCATTGCCGGTGCTGAGCCGTGGGCGGGGAGGCAGCTCACAGTGAGCACAGCAAAACCAGACTCAAAGCAGACAGATGAGAAAGGGCCTGGGCCAGGCTCCACGGGAGGGCCCTCTGCCCTAACAGTGCTCTGAGGCCCAAGCATGAAGGTCTTGCGCCTTTCCACTGTGCAGCTTCATGGCAGGGACCACACTTTTAAAACCCGAGCCTTGGAAGCACTTCAGATAATGTTTTTCCTGAAAAGAGGGCCTAGCTAGAAAATAACCAGCCTTGAAAACTAGAGATACAACGCCGGACCCAATGAGCCTATTGCCTCACCTGCCTTACAGAGCAGCTGCAGAGCAAGTGCTTCCAAGGCTGATTTCCCAGCTATGTATTATTTTTGGGGAATGAAGCTATAAACTAGACTGTAGCTGTAGGTAACTTAATTCTGTCCAGTGAGATAGGGGCGTCACTGTCCACATGCTCCCTGGGATCACAGCAGCCAGTCTGCTGACTGGAGGGGAGGCCAGCCTGGAAGGTGGCTGAGCAGAGGAGCAGAGGAGGTGCACTGGGTCCTTCAGTGACCTAGCAGAGCCCTGGGGTCAGCCATCCCAGAATTTCCTTGCATAAGACTAAAACACATCACTGTGGAAGTGAATTTGAACTGGATTCCAAGTCACTGTAACAATCAGACCTTCTCCAGAGCAGATGTGCAGTGGGGGGCATGGCATGTGTGCAACCCTATTGAGCACTTTGGGAGGCAAAAAAAAAAAAAAAAGTGGAGAAGTTCCGAGGCGCAGTGGTTCCGGAGGGAGCAGCTTGAACACATCCTGCAGCGGGGCCATCTGGCTCTTAAGGGCAGACTCGGCTCCCAGCTCAGACAGACCCAGGCCAGGGATGGGCTGAGATGGGCATGACCTGGGCAGGGCCTGGTGACATGGGTTTCCTGGGCTCCCCAGCAGAGAGGCTGGGTCCTCTGCCCCTCCCCTGGAGACCTGAGATGCTGACCCTTCTCTAAGGTTGGCAGTGCTGCCACCAAGGGTCCCTGGGGACTGGAACAGAGCCCCATCCATGTCTACCAGGTAGACTCCCGGAGTCACCTGGCATAATAGCTGCTGGTGTCAATAACTTGAACCAAAATGCACAAAGAGGAGATTTAACTGCAGGACAAACAGATTTTCTGGGACAAGAAAGTAGTGATGTTTGAATTAAATGGTCAAGAGATAAGTAAGAGAAAGTAGTCACCATTGATGTCTGAGAAAAAGATGTGAGCAGAACTAGCAAATAATAGAAACCGGGGAAAGAGGCGGGGGCAGAGGCTGTGACCCAAGAGGTGACTACAAGCGTAGGGACTTTGTGAGCTGAAGAGGGGACCAGTGAAGACACACACCTGTGTCTGAGCCGCAAGTGCAAGTAAGAATGCACGCTTTGTGTGAGAAGATGGAGAATCACTCCTCCTGGGCTTGACCCACTGGCCCACGGCACCGGAAGCCACCATATGGAAAAGTACCCAGCACAGAGCCAAGCGACTGTAAGGCGGCGCCAGGCATTCTTTTCCACCCAGCACCCAGGATGTGATATCTATGTCTTCCTTGGCTATGAAATAAACTCTAAATCTCCAGGAGACTTGGGAGAAGCAGGAGAACAGGGGACCTTAGAAGAGAAAAGGGTAATTAGGAAGAGTACGCCAAGTCAGGATGTACTGTAGCGCTGAAAGGCCAGAACCACCCACTCATGCCCTGTGGCCCCTCTGCAAGTCTGCTCTTCTCCTGTGGGTCCCGTCACCATCTGCCTTGGTGACTCTTCTAGAACAGTCTGGTGCTAAAAATTGTAAGTGGATCTCAGCAAATCTGGGCACCGGGGGTGGGTGGGAAGGAGGCAAAGTTCCACAGTGCTTATCTCGGGGAAGCTGTTTGACAGGAAGGGGCGAAATAGCTCCGGCTGGGTGTAAGGTTTGGACTGGGAGAGGCCCAACATTCTATGTGGGAGAACTTGGGTCTTGTCCTCAGAAATGATAAGAATATTGATCTGATGTGAGCAATAAATAAATAGGAAAGGAAAAGTAGCTGGAAATAGAATGGAAGGCTATAAAAGGAGCCATAATAATAAGGTGGAAAGAGAAAATAGTGCCACCTTGGCCAACATGCAGAAGTCAGAGCAAGCAGCAGATGAAATGATCAGAAAAAGTAACCAATAAGTAAACAGTAGGAGGCTACTTGTTACACTATGTGAATGGGCTAAATTTTCTTATCAAAAGTGAGAAACAGAGTTAAAAAGTTAGCCAGTTATACTCTACTAGGAGAAGAAATAATATAGGTTTTATTTAATTTGCATTTTTAGTACAGGTCTGCAGTATATAATGATCACATTCATCATGGGGACTTGGTACCTGTACGTGACACAGCTTAATCCATTTTATGTCTCCCTTCCCTTCCCTCTGTCCCCACTCCTTTCATCTCATGCAACAGAATTTTAAAGGAACTTTAACTAGAAGCTAAAGAATGGCTGGGTTGCAGATACCAAGAAAATGTGGAAAAGAACATAAGAATAGCCAAATTGTCAGACAAAATATTTAAGATTAAAAGAAATGTTATACAATACCATAAAGTATATTTTATATATTAGAATTAACAATAAATCGATGAATGTCAAACAATGTAAATGCAAACACAACTTATTAAATAGATTTTAAATCTTTTTTCAGAATCACATCTAATGTACAAAGAATAATAATATTTGAATAGATATAATCAACACCCTCATTATAATTAATGTATATAATATTAAGCCTCTCAAGTGAAAAGCAGAATTTTTTTCCTATGCCCAACAAAATATAAGAATTCAGTCTTTGCTTGACACAGAAAACTTTAGGAAATTTAGAAATGACATATTTTTGTAGCCACATCCCATAAAATTAGAAATAGAAACCTTTAAAGTGAGCAGAGTATCCTGTTTGTAAACCAAGTAATGCTTCCTGGGTAACCTGTGCATCTGAAGTGTGCAAAGGCAAGCTGTCTGTGGAAGTCATGCCCAGAGGAGAGTCCCTGGCCTTGGATGCTGTTATTCGAGAATGACTGAGAGCTCCAGCACTTGTTGCTTTTCTGTGGTGCAGGTTCTACCGGAAGGACAAACTGAAAGAGAAGGTGAAGCAGGGGTAAAGGCACCCAAGACCAGGGCTGTGGAGTGCTGAGTCAGGAGCCTAGGGCATGGGGCTAGGAGGATGGGGGATTGGAGGGGGTGGGGATTGGAGGGGGGGGACAGGGGCCAGAGGGTGAGGTTGTGCCAGGTGCAGTGGAGTGTCTCAGCACTGGGAGGCTGAGACAGCAGGATTGCTGCGAGTTTGAGGCCAGCCTGGGCCACAAGGCCAATCTGGACAAAAATAAATAAAAATAAAGAGGACAAGGTTGTACCTGTACCACCTGGCCCCAGCCCCTGCTATGCAGGAGTGACCGTCTGTCTTGGGCCACATACCTGGCCACATCAACTGGCTGACCTCCCAGGGCTCTGACCTCTGACCTTGGTCATCCTACTCTGGGCCTGGCCCTGCCAGGAAAGTAAAAGCTTTGGTCTTGAAGAAGTGTTGTGGTATGCTTTTTATAAAAAACATAAGTTCAAGCACAAGGGCCTGAGTTCAGTCCCTGGTTCCCCAAAAAAAAAACAAGCTGGGCACAGTGACGCACACCTGTAATACCAGCATTTGGGAGGCTGAGGCAGGAGGATCACTGTAAATTTGAGGCCAGTCTGGGCTACCAAGTGACCTCAAGGCAGCCTGAGCTGCATATTGAGATCCTACCTCAAAAACACACACACACACACAGCTCTTCATAACCTACATGTGATTTATACCTGAAAGAGAAGCGTCAAGAGAGGTCTTAGCAAAAAAACTTACTATAGAATGTTTGTCTTTTAGAAGCTGCTATCTGCATGTGCATGTGCACTTAAACACCTTTTGCTTTGTATCCCCAAAGTAACAGGCCTATTTGGCAAGTCTGCACATCTCATTGTCATTATTAAAATACAGAAGAGAGCTTGAGGCTATTTGTTCTTCATTTTTTTTTTTTTTTTCAGAACCAGGGATTGAACTCAGACCCTTGCACTTGCAAGGGAAGTGCTTATTCCACTGAGCCATGTCCCTGGCTTCACTGTTTGCTCTTCAAAATCCATCTGGAGTTTCAGGCCATAAGGCCACTCACCAGTCACCTGCCCAGAGGAGGCGAACTCAGCCTCGCAGGGACTGAGAGAAGGGAAGCTTACTGCCAATGCTCCTAATTCACCCTAGAGCAGAAGAGCTGGAGGAACCGGAGGCAGCACTCCACTCGCCCCTGGCTCCTCCTGCAGTTGGCTGAGCTAGTGAACTCCTTCCTGGGTCTGTGGGCTTTCATCTGGATTCATGTGGGATGAGGCACTGCTTAGAATTCCTGCAGCGTAATCTCCTTTTTGGTGATAAATGTGCATGCTAGCTTCTGCTCTCTCAGAGAGAACGATTAGAATTCCAGAATGCCTTCCGAATTCTTCCCATGCTGTGATGTTAGCCCTTTGTTTCCTTCATTATTCCATTTGTATATAACTCTGAATCTCTCTTGCTTGAAGATAACTTACAGAAAAATATTTTTGTGGTTGTTGTGTTTGAATCAGGGCCTCACTGTGCAGTCCAGGCTGGCTTTGAGCTCACTGTGCAGCCACGGCTGGCCCCAAACCACCTGAACTTGTGGTGATCTGTCTGCCTCAGCCTCCTGGATGCTTGACTCACAGGTGTGTGCCACCGTGCCCAGCTTTGTGTGGAAAAATCTTAATAAACGTATGTGATAAGTACAAGCAGGAATTCTAAGAATATGACATGCATAAGCTTCATGTTTCATGGCTGAGTTTTTCTCTAATTAAATAAATGAAATTTAAAAATCTTCACAATATTATCTGAACTACTCGAGGCCATACATAAAAGCTGTAAAATAGCGAATTATGATGGGCAGAATCTCCTCCAAAGTGTGGAGCCAGGACACTTACAAAAAGACAAGTTTTTAAACAAAATTAAAATGTCAAGTCCAGCAATGTAATAAAGAAATGTCTTCTTGTCATGGCAAGTTTTAGTTAGGAGTGCATGTGTTACATAAAAAAAGAACGTGCGAGTATATGGGTCACATGAGGGAAGTCTACTGATACAATTCATATTACGAAGAAATTACGGAGGGAGAACTGTGTATTACTAATGCCTTTCTAAATTCTAGCAGCCAATTCAGGTGAAACTAGAAAGCCACTGAAATGTAATAAAGTGTCTTGACAACGAAGAAGCCAACTTCCCAAACAAAACGAAAAATATAATAAAAGACATCAGTGTAACTTTCTGTTTTATTCCTTGTTTGTGTGATGCTGGGGGTTGAATGTAGGGCCTTGTGCATAAGAGAGGAGTTCTCTCCTACTGAGCTATGTCCTCAGACCTTTTTAAAATTTTTTATATTTATATATGTATGTTATTTTTATTTTTTGGCAGAACCAGGGATTGAACTAAGACCCTTGCGCTTGCCAGGGAAGCGCTTATTCCTCTGAGCCCTCTCCCCAACCCCTTTTATTTATTTTTTAATGTATTTGGTACAGGCTCTCACGGTGAAGCCCACAGTGATCCTTCTGTCTCAGTCTCCCCAGCTTTGGGGTTACATGCATATGCCACCATTCCTGGTCTCGGTGGCTGGCTCAGCATGCCCAGGAGCAGAGCCAGTGTGGCATATGGTGCCAGGGTTATCTTAGACTGGAGCCTGTCTAAGTTGCCCAGGCTGGGCTCTCTCCTGCCTCTTCAGTAGCTGGGATCACAGGTGTGTGCCACTGTGCCTGGCAAGAGTGGTGTTTTGTATAATTTGTATCTCAATAGTGAGAGATACTTTAACCAAGTCAGGAATTCCACATCATGGTAATGTTAGTCTTTTTGGACCTCAAAAGTCCAAAGTTCTAATTATAGTGCATCAAAGAATACTATGCTTAAAAATCAATAGAGGACACATTGAGCTCCATAGAGACAGCCTCAGGGCAAGTGAGAGCCAGATGGGAACTGGGCGACTCTGTACCTTGCTGAGGAAAACAAGTAAACATGGGCAAAGGAGATCCTAAGAAGCCGAGAGGCAAGATGTCATCATAGGCATTCTTTGTGCAAACTTGCCAAGAAGAGCACAAGAAGCACTCAGATGCTTCTGTCAACTTCTAAGTTTTCTAAGAAGTACTTAGAGAGGTGGAAGACCATGTCTGCTAAAGAAAAAGGAAAATTTGAGGATATGGCAAAAGCAGACAAGGCTTGTTATGAAAGAGAAATGAAAGCTCATATTCCTCCTAAAGGAGAAACATAAAAGAAGTTCAAGGATCCCACTGCACCCAGGAGGCCTCCTTGTTCTGTTCTGAGAATCACCCCAAAATCAAAGGAGAGCACCCTGGCCACTCCATTGGTGACGTAGCAAGAAAACGTGGGAAGGAAACACCTCCAAACTCTGGGTGTTTCCTTCCCCTTGTGCTGCCCTTATCCCAACCTGTACCCCATGGGCGGGACTTCCCTGCTCTGCTCCTGGGGCCCCTGCCCACAGCAGCTGGAGAAAAGCCTGGCGGGACCTTGGGACCAGAAAAGCTCTTTGGGCTTCTTCCAGAGAGCGCTGGGAGGGCACAGAGGGTTGCAAGCAGCAAAATCAGCCTGTTTTTTTTTTCTTTTTAAACGTGTTTGGTACAGGGTCTCCCTGCACAGCTCGGACTCATAGTGATCCTCCTGTTTTCAACCTTCCCAGTGCTGGGATTACAGGCGTGTGCCACCACGCCAGGTCTCAGTGGCTGGCTCAGCATGCCAGGGCATGGGACTGGCATGGCATGTGGTGCTGGGGATTGAACTCTGGTCCCCGCACTTGCCTAAGCAGGCGCTTAGTCCACTGAGCTATATTGCCAGTCCATATCAGCCTCATTGGTCTCTTCATTGGTGATGTCACAAAGAAACTTGGAGAAATGTGGAATAATACTACAGCAGTTGACAAGCAGCCTTAGGAGGAAAGGCTGCTAAGCTGAAGGAGAAGTATGAAAAGGACATCGTTGCCTACTGGGCTGAGCACAGTGGTGAGGGGCAGCCCCTGGCTCTGCACATGAAGCCTTCAGCAGGAAGGCTACACCTTGGAGACGCAAAACCCGAAGGACAATGGTGAAAGGCTTCAGTGGGGCCTGGCACAGGCTGGGCAGGCGAAGAAGGCAGGCTCTGGGTGGGCACCTGATCGGGGAGCTCGGCTGCTGGAGATGTAGGACGCACTACCACCTCCCCGTGCCGCAGGTGCCAGCTCTGCACCAGGTGACAGGCTGGGCACCAGGCCCAGAGTGGCAACACCACCAGGCTTCATGTGCAGGGCAGGAGCGAGGTGCCCCTCCAGCAGGTCCCCCAGAGCTAGAAGGACGGGGAGAAGCCAACCAGCACCTGCCTTGTGCCCATAATTTAAGGGGAGGGCTCTGAACACTCAGTTATGGAGATAAATAACATTTTAACTCTGTATTTTAAGAACAAAATCTGTGAAAGACCCAGGAGGAATAAAATAATACCTTATATAATGATAGGATCTGTGTTACTTGTCCTTCCTTCTGCCTCAGGCCCTAGATGCTCCTGCCCAGAGTGACCTGAACATTCTCCAGGTGACCCAGAAGAACTAGGATACTGAGATGTGGGCAAAGGTGAGGCAGTGACTTAGGCTTCAACAGGATGGGTTGACACTAGGTGACCCTCAAGGGTCACACATGGCACAGCTTTTCAAAGTCTCAGGGCTCAGTGGGCATAGTGCACACACCTGTAATTCCAGCCCTTGGAAAGCTGAGGCAGGAGGATTGCTTTGGGCTCAAGGCCAGCCTAGGTTACCCTGTGAGACTCTGTCTTGAACAAAGAAATAGTTTTCATGCTGGGCCTTGCCCAGGCCAGGTTGGGCACAGACCTTGGAGTGATGACCTGGTGACCTGACAGTAGTGGCCCATGCAGCTGGAGAAAGGCCTGGTGGGACCTTGGGGCCAGGAAGGCTCTTTGGGCTTCTTCCAGCACTGGGAGGGTAACAGAGGGTTACAAGCAGCAAAATCACATGAATCAACTTTTTTAAAAAATGTGTTTGGTACAGCAGGGTCTCCCTACATAGCTCAGACTCATAGTGATTCTCCTGTTTTCAACCTCCCTAGTGCTGGGTTTACAGGTGTGTGCCACCACACTGGGTCTTGGTAGCCGGCTTAGCACACCAAGGTGTGGGGCTGGCACAGCATGTGGTGCTAGGAATGGAACCCTGCTGGGATTACGGGTGTGCGACAGCATGCCCAGAATAACCATTAGTTTTGAGACATTCCCAGCTGTGCCCTCCTCCCATGTCCTTTAGAGTCCTGGATTTTTCAAAAGGAAATTATCCTGGGAAGTCAGGTAGCTGATCAGTCAGAGGCACACCTGACCCTGGGATTTCTGTTTTCCTGAGCCCATGGGTGTGGAGCGCCCCTCCCCTCCAGGTTACATCTGATAGCTGCATCTAGGCGGACTCTGTTTCTGTGTTTAGGGTGTAACTTGCTGCCCGTAGCGCAACTCATTTATGGACGGGGTGAGACTTGCTGTCAGTCAGCACAGGCCGATCACAGACCCAAGCCTCGATTGCTCACAGCTCTGGAGGCTGGAAGCCCGCGGTCAAGGTGTGGGCAGGTCTGGGGCTGGGTGGTGGCCTGCTGGCTTGCAGTGGGTCCCCTTCTCATGTCCTCCTGGGCCAAGAGCAGAGTGCCAGGGTGTCTGTACCCACTGACAGGACACTGATCTCCTGTGTGTGGGGCCCCATCCCTACTCGTGGTCACTTCCCCGTGGTACAACCTCCACACACCGTTGCTCTGAGGAGTGAGGCTTCAGCATAGGGCCGAGGTGGGGCACACCTGTAATCCCAGCACTAGGGAGGCAGAAATCAAGAGGATCACTACGAGTTTGAGATGTGTAGTGAGACCTTGCGCAAAAAACTGCACGTTAAAATTTTTTTTGTTTATTTGGTACAGGGTCTTGCTACAAAATTTGGACTCACAGTGATCTTCCTGTCTCAGCCTCCCCAGCACTGGGATTACAGGTGTGTGCCACCATGCCCACTTTTGGTAGTCAGCTTGGTGAGGGGCGGCATTGCATGCCCCTCACAGGGGATCGAATGGGGTCCTTGTGCTTGCCAGGCAGGTGCTTAGACAGCAAAGCTATCTCCCTAGCCCTACACTGTCTTTTTTTTTTTTTTTTTTTTTTTTTTTGTCTTTTTGAGACAGGGTCTCGCTATGCAGTTCAGGCTGGCTTTAAGCTCACTTTGTAGCTCAGGCTGGTCTCGAACTCACAACAATCCTCCTGCCTCAGCCTCCCGAGTGCTGGGATTACAGGCATGCGCCACCACGCCCGGCCGCTACACTGTCTTTTTAAAGGGTGTGTGCTTGGGTACACACAGCTGGTAATTAACCACAGTGGTGTCTTATTGAAGGGCTAGTTATGTAATAAAGAAATCTTTTTCCAGCATGATTTAGAAACAGATCAGAACAAACTAGCCAGGACATATGGGAAACTCAACTTAATTATAAAAGACATTGTAAATTAGAACAACAGGTCTAGAATGACTTTCATATTTGTACTTATTTACATATATTATCAATCAGAGATGAGATTGGGGCTTTTCAGTTGCAGTAGGACTTGAAAATAGCTGTATGATCTTGTTTTTAAAATTCAGTTTATAGCAGTGAAATATACCCCTCTATAATCTTTATTAGAATTTTATGCAAGATTTTCTATATATTTTGGTTTCCAAATAGGCAGCTAAACCCTTTAAGAAATAAAATTCACTTCTTCTTTACTCTAGGTCTCAGCTCATGTGCTCTTTTGCTTCAGTATTTTAGAGTTTACTTCACATCTCACAAACTCTTTCTCCTGCCCTGGGTGAAGTAGGTCGTCCTTGTTTTCTGAGCAGAATGTCATTCTGAAGAGAAAACACACCACAAACAGGCATTAAGTTTGAGAGGGGACTGTTTATGCATAGTCAAATAGTACTCAGATTGTGTGATGCCGGTGATGGATATTTTTGGATTAAACTCTTATGTTTTGAAATATTCTCCTAGCTTTAGAGAGAAACAGTGCCTAAGGCAGGGGAGGCCTGACCAGGACCCTGGGCTCTGCCAGTTGAGGTGCCCTGCTTACGGCACAGAGCCCGGTCTTGCACTTCCCTCCCTCCCCCTTCCAACTGCTTCTTGAGATACAAGCTGACTGATTGCCTCAGGGCAGACACACAGACCCTTGATTCTTCTCAGAGGCAGAACTGGCCTAGGTCTCCTCTGACAAGCTCTGGCTCCCATTCTTTTTAAGGCTCTGGGTGTGAGGCCCTTGCAGGCCTTTGCTTGGCTGGTGTGGCTGGCTTTTCCTCTGGTTTGCATCGGCAGCAGGATCCTTACTAAATCAAACTTTCTAAAAAATATGTATTTCGTACAGGGTTTACAGGATCTCACTATGTAGATCTGACTCCTAGAGATCCTCCTGTTTTCAGCCTCCCAAATGCTGGATTATAGGCGTGCCACCATGCCCAGTCTCAATCTCAGCTCAGAGCCCCGTGGGGGTGGGCATGCTGGGGATGAAACCTGGGCCATGCACTTTAGTCCACTGAGCTATCTAAGTGGCCTTCTAAATCAAACTTTTTAAAATGAAAAAGTGATATGAACAAGGTAGGAATGAAAAATTCTTGAAAAATTCAAATGGTAGAGAAGTAGCTAATGCAGACATTAAAGACAGCCTTTGTCGACACCCCTTACACCCACCTGCTCCCTATATCTGTGGTTTGGGTGATGTCTCTCAGCCTGTTTTTATCACTTATGCACATAGAAATATTCACATAAAATACAGCCTGAGAAAAGGAGTGCCATTACACTGTTTGTATTTTCCATAGCTTTTCCTTTTCATCAACTAAGAGTGCTCAGAGACCTGCTCGCCTAATTCTGTTTTAACCCACTGGATTATTTCACCTGCTGTATGGCATGCCAGTGTATGGCTATGCCATCAGGTAGTTAGTGTTTTCCTACAGATTAGGCAATATTGAGATTGTCTACAAAGAGTATTGCAATGCATATATCCTGTGTGTGCATTTCAGCAAGCTCACAGGCACTCCAGAAACACTGCAGACACACACGGATAAAATGTTGGGCCAGAAAGCTCTTACGTGGCAAGCACAAGGGCCTGAGTTCAATCCCTGGTTCTGAGAAAAAAGAAATGTTGGGCCAGAGGATTATGCATATTTAAAATATCGAGAATGCGAGCTCCAGGAGAACAGGGATGGTGTTTTCGTGGTACACGGAAGTTTATCTGGTGCCCACAGTGCCACCCAGCATCAGTAGGTACTCAATAAATTTTAGTAGGCAAACAAGTTTTGTCTGAAAAACGCCTGTAACGAACTCCCCTCTTACCAACCCTAGATACTACCTCTTTCAATTGCAGCCAAAAAGATGGGTCACCAGTAAGAATTTCACTGCTTTTGGCTTTGCATGTAGGTGATTACTAGCAGCCAGTTACTTAAGTCTTGCCGCAGGGCCAGCACCTTCCGCTCTTCCGCTTCCCTGCAGCCCATGACCTTGCTTACCTGGGACAGTGCCAAGGGGCAAGGAGATCACGTGCCCTCAGCCCCGCCATTGAGGCAGTGAATGATAGATTAGCTTGCTGTTGCCTTGTGCTTCTAGGAGTATTATGGGCCTGGCGTGAGCGTTGGTGTCTTGACTCTGCATTTTGGTTTACAAAAGGTGCCCAGCAACTGGAACGCGTTATGATTTCCATTTATTCCTAAGGTCTCAGAAGGGCCAACCTGGGCTTGGGGCCTGGCTCTGCTGGTCCCGGCCTAGCCCAGACCTGCGCCTGTGGAGTTGCTTCCCCCCACCATCCTTGCGCTGAGGCTGCGGACTCCCTGTCCCGCCCAACCCATCGGGGAGAGCTGCACTTGGTAATGGTTCCTGACCCCCGGTGATGCTCGCGAAAGTTGGACGGCCTGTCAGGGAGCTCACCGTTAGTGAAGTTAATTCTTGTTTTCCTAATTAGGTCCTGGAGCTTCTGTATCCTGAGGCACAACTCAGAATTTTTTGCCCACAGTGGCATCCAGAACTATGTGGCCACAGAGAAGGCACTTAGATGTATATCCCCGGGGGGCTATGGGTCTCTCCTAAATGCAGCCCAGTGCTCCCTGGGAAGGGCGATGCACTCACTCTTTTCGCCCACAGCACCGCTGGATTTGTCTGCTGAAAAGCGGATGGAGGGCCAGGCCAATGGGAGCAGCCCCACCGGAAATAGCGCCTGGGCAACGCAGGTGCCACGGATCAGCCCAACCTAGGCCGCATGGGGCTTGGACAGCTGTTAGTGAGGCTGGAGCAGAGCGTGACTCCGGCGTCTGGCCCTAGGGCCTGAGCTGTGCCAGGCTCGGGCTGTGCACAGCGTCCTGGGGCAGCTGTGTGGTGTTTTAGGCTACTCTCTGGGCGAGGCGTACCAGCCCTGCTGGGGAAGCCCACAGGGAGCTGCCAGAGGCTTGATTTTCTCAGCTTGGTCACACGAGAGCTCTGCTGGAAGAGCGCGGAGCATGCTCTCGGGCACTGCCAGTACTGTATCCCGAGAGGGACAACCCCAGAGTGTGGCGGGCACGGAAGGGACCGCGGCTCCCGGAAGAGAACCCGGGTGGAGTAAGGCGCGGGTTGGAGGGGAGAAGTCTGCAGCTGTCCTCCTCTGCCCGGGACAACCCAGGGGGAAATGAGCTTTCCAACAAGGGAAGGCGAGAAAATGGGGAGGTTCCCGGGACATGGAGGGCAGAGATGGGCGGCCCAGGGCTGCTCGGAAGGCAGGGCCCAGCGTGGCATCCCTGCTCATGGCCAAGAGGACACGGACAGGCCCCAGGGCTGGTTCTGCCCCTTGGGACCGGGGATCTGGGACTCAAAAACCCACGGGACTGCGTTTCTTAACGGGTTCATGTGGGGATTTCTCAGGGCTCTAGTTAAAGCAGAGCTTCCTTCCCTAGAGCATGCACAGCTGGATGCCCTGCAGCTGGGCCCAGGAGTTTGCTCTGCAAGCTTCCAGAAAGGCTTTGACCCTAGACTGGTGCGACCTGGGGCAGGGGCCCAGTGACTGGGGTATTAAGTGCTTGAGGTAAACAGAGCCACAGCATTTGCTGCCCAGAGAGGCGAATGTCAGCCCAGGTGGTGAGAAGAAGCAGCACGGGAATTGGAACAATGAGGTACAGTGCAGTGCGATGGTGCATGCCTGTTATTCCAGCACTGGGAGGCTGAGGCAGGAGGATCACTGTGAGTGTGAGGGCAGCCTGGGCTGAGCATGTGAGTTCAGAGACTCCCATACTGCCTAGGCAGTTCGTCACCTTTGCTGTGTCTCGCCCGCCTTGACTCGGATGGTCTGCAGTGCCAGGCCCAGGACCGGGCCAGAGGAGTGTGAGTGTCCGCCCCACGGCACGATGGCCTGCACCGTGTTCCAGACACTGGTCCACACCGGGCTGCGCTCCCACTTGAGCTTGACCAGGACCAGCTCGCCCACGTCCAGCTCCAGGGTGACGAGAAAGGAGCAGGTTTTGTTACTAGTGATTCCCTCGCTCCTGGAAGACACAAGGGGAGCAGGCAGGGGCTCAGTTTGTCTGGCTGTGACAGCGATGATGATCGGGCCCACCAGGACGTCTTAGGCTGCCCAAGGGACTTGGGTGTCACCCAGCCTGGTCACAGAGATGGCAGTGAGGTCACGGGATGGGAAAGCTGGACAGAGTTTCTGCAAGGTAATTGGTATGTGTGCAGATATGCACTGAGGCATGAAAAAGTGAAAGAAAGAAGAACTTAAAAAATAAGAAAGGGCTGGAGATATAAAATCTCTGAGTCATGCTGCTGGCATGAATCTAGTGGCCATTCTCATAGTGGCTGTTTCTCCCCAGCTCCTGGGAACAAACTCCCAGGAGGGCAGGGCTTGGGCGATGCTTCAGCAGGGACACCCACAGCACTCCTTCTGCTCCTCAGTGGTGTCTTCAGTAAAGGCCTGCTGGCAACGGAGCCAGACCATACCGAGAAAGAACATATCCCTTCAGAGCAGGAGGCATCATTCAGCCACTTCCTCATTAACAGCTTTCTTCATCTAGTGGAGGTGCTGCGTGCCGTGTGTCCCCCTCTGAGAGAAGCCCTGGGAGGCTACAGAGGGGTATGGATTTAGGGTACAGTACAGTAGGGGGTGACGGAGGGTCCCCCAGATGAACTGATGAAGGTGCTGGTCAGAGGTTGATGTGTGGCCTTCTGGAAGCTAGGGGCCACCCCATGGGGCAAAGAAGGGCCCTTCACCTCCCAGGTGTGTGGGTGGGGATCCACAGAAACACCAGCTCCTGGGAAACTGGGAAGCCTCAGGGTGAGAGGCGACTGCCAGTGCTATGCTTGGTGAGGGAGGGACACAGGGCAGGCAGCCCACTGGTGTGCTGGGAGGGAAGTGCGTCAGGCTGTGGCTTCCAGAGTGTGTGGACACGGGCTCTCCCTCTGCCCTGCCAGCCTTTCCGCACGGTCCCTCTCTGTCACACACCCAGGCCCAGCACACAGGGATACACAGACCTGGGGTTGCTAGATGTCCCCTCCAACCAGTGTTCCTGACACTCACAGTGTAACGGGGACCCGCTGCATTTCCTCCTTGGTCCCAAGCAGTGACAGGGTGAAGGTGGGCTCCACTGGCTTCTCCAGGTGGCTGGCGAACTGCATCTTGAACTGGTAATGATAGACTTGGGCGGGAGACAGACAGGGAGGTCAAATGGGGTTTCTTCGTTTAAAATTGTATGTGTTTTGAAATTTAAACATGCAAGGGACCCCAAACTTAAAGACCTAATGCAAAAATGGGCATCTGAGATGCATATATACTTCTCAGATGAAGTACAGACAGCAAACATGTGAAAAGTGTTCAACATCACTGTCATTCGAGAGAGGAAAATTAAAATCACACCTAAGTATGAATGGCTACCACCAAGAAATCAACCAGTAACAAATGCTGGAGGGCTGGGGAAGGGGAAAGAGCCCTTCTCTATAGCTGGTGGGAGTGTGGACTGGTGCGACCACTGTGGAAATCAGTGTGGGGCTTCCTCAAAAACCAGGCCATTTGACCCAGCTCTTGCTCTTTCCGGTAACTTCCTAAAAGAAAAGCACCCTACCACAGTGACATAGGCATGGCCATGTTTTAAGTGGCATAGTTTTTAATAGCCAGATCTTGGAAGCAGCCCAGATGCCCATCAACTGGTGAGTGGATGAAGATGTAGGTTTTTTATACAACAGAGTGTTCCTCAGCCATAAAGGAAGACAAGCCTGCTACATTTCTAGGTAAAACTTGGTGCCATACTCTTAAGTGAAATAAATCGGACGCACGTGTTTGTCTCAGGAGTGAGAAACCAAAAGTGTAAACTAAAAGACCTAAATGCGGACAGGAGCAAAATGCTCAAATGGGATGGTGAACATGGTAGAGGGTGGGGAGAAAGAAAGAAGGGCAAAGTGAAAAATAAAAGAGGAAAGAAGGAAAACATGGAAACAAAGCTTTTGCAAACGAGGGGAGGAGGGGGTGAAGGGTAGGGCATGGGGGAAGAGTCAAGTTACATCATTTACGGGTGGGAACTGTGATGAGTGTGACAGTACCCAGCAACATGACTGGGAGAAGTAAACAAATAGCATCAAAATTCAAAAAATGCAGGGGAAGAATTTGTATGGATAGATACTGAGAGGTCAACAACACCCTCATGGGTAGGATTGTGAATGCCTTTTATCTTCATTCTCCTCCTCTGTTTAGCTGCAATATCTGCAGAGGGCCCATGCTGTGTTTGTCCTACAGGAATGATAAGAGGCCAGGGTACAGCTCAGTGGCACAGTGCTTGCTTGGCACATGGAGTGCCTGGGTTTCAGAGGATGCTGCAGTATGACCTGCCTGGTGCCTGCAGACCCCCTGGAGTAGTAAGGGGGAAGGCGGAAGCAGGGTGAGAGAGGCACTATCTGCAGTAGTCTGTCTATCTGTGAGGTTGACTGGGGGTGTGCTGAGCCTTGGCCAAGCAGCACAGGCCCCAGACCCCAGACAATGCCTCCAGACACTGGCAGGTCCTGGGAGCCCCCCATTTTTTATGTATTTGGTACGGGGTCTCACTGTGAGGCTGGGATTCATAGTGATGCTCCTGTTTTCAGCCTCTCCAATGCTGGGATTACAGCGCTGAGGGTTGGGTGGATGGGGGTGGGGGGGATGGTAGAGACTGGGGGGGTGGGACCAGTGCAACATATGGGATGGGGGATCGAGCCCTGGTCCCTGTGCTTGCCAAAGCAGGCACTTAGTCCACTGAACTATCTTGCTGGACCTCTATAAATTTCCTGAGGTACTCACACACCTTTCCTCATTTACCGAGAAGGAAGCCGGAGCCCTGCAGAGGCCTCCCACATCCAGCTCTTATCAGCCCCATCCCAGTCTGAGCCAGCCTGCTGAACCCAGATTCCGATTCCTGGCTGAGTGATCTACTCTTGGGAAGCCACAAGAAGGTACTTTTGGAGCAGTTCTGACGTTCATGGATGAATTGAGAACAAAGAAGATAACCCCAGTAGAATCCAAGACTGCATTTCCAGCATGAGACCATTTCTACAAAGTAGGATGGGGAGAAGTGGGGAATTCAGAGAGATTAGCTCTGGGGTGCAGAGAGTCAGTGTCATTCTCTTCCTCAGCTTTCTGCCCAATCCTGTTTTCTACATATGGAAGTTTAATTAGAGTGGAAAATGGAAATGCTTTCAAAGCAAACAAAACAGGAAGGAGTGCAAGCACTGTGCTTGGCCTGTGATGGGAGGCTGGCCTAGTGCTCGCCGGGTCTCTTACCCTCTGCCTAGTCTCCTGGGTGTCCGTGTCCACTGTGATACCCCAGCGGTGCCGTGGAGTCACATGGATGGCTTATATCCCCTCAAGGCTATGGGCTTGTTGGGCTCTCACGGCGGAGTGGATGGTGCTCTGTGTGGAGGCCCACAGAGGACCTGAGCTGCACCGGAGGCCACCTTGGCCTGCCATGATCCGGCTGCCTCAGGTTAGGTTCTAACCTGACTGCCTCTCAGCAGGCTGGGCCCGGGCCTCCTGGCTGAGTGGCCCCTGCAGAGGCCCAGCAGGGCATCAGGGTGCAGGGCAGAAGCACAGTGCCCACCGATCAGCGGTTCTGCCCCTGGACGAGCAGTTGCACCTCATCCACTCCCAGCTTTGCTTTCTCGGGCCTGTCACCTCCTTGCACCTCCCATACAGCCATGAGGTTTAGGGTGCAGCCAGCCACAGTCCTGTGGGGTTCTGTATTCCACTGCCTCTGCAAGGAACACCCCATTCCTGGGTGCTGCTTTCTGTGGTAACTAGGTCTGTTCCTGACACTTGGAGAGCCCAGATTACCCAGCTGGTTAGAAAGCAGATGGAATTTGAACCCAGGTGTCAGGGAAGTGGGATCCCTGGGTTCTGAAGGAAGGTACCCCTGTGGAGCTTAGGGGCAGCCCTCACAATCACCAAGCTCCCACAGAGTGCTGCCTGTCCCCTGTGGTGTCCCCTGAGAGGTCCCAGGCAGGAGGTCACTGTGAGGGTGTGTGTCTTGAGGAGCCTGATGGGGGGTTATAGTAGCAGTCACAGATTGCTACTGTGAGTGGTTGTGCTCATGTCACCAGATGGCCTGTTTAGTGAGGGTGCTGAAATGCTGTGGAAAAGGCTCATGGCCTGTGACGCAGAGGTGATGGCAATAGGCTAGGCCCTGGCAGGAGAAATCCTGCCCTCACCCTGGGCACCAGAGCAGGTGCGAAATGAGAAAACCCCTACTCTGACCCTGTGGATTCTGCCAGTGCCTTTTCATAAATGAGAAATTAGCTTTCTTTTCACTTGGCACACTGCGAGCATTGGGTTGTGGAACTTATAAAAGGAGAATGCTGTGCTTCTTGTTTCTTTTTTTCTCAAAGAGGATTCAGCTTTGGTGGATTTGGGCCCTGGGAGCTCCTCTGATGGCTCTGAGTCCCTGCAGGGGACTCAGAGGGGCTGCTGTCTGGGACCACAGGGCAGAGTGCTTGTGTCTCAGTGTCAGGTGTGAGACTCCTCAAAGGTTGAGACCCTGGAAGTGCTGTGCCCACAGCTGTGGGTTTCATTAAAGCTGTTGGATGCAGTGGCAAGGGGAGGAGACAGGGACAGGGAAAGGGGCTTGTGGTGAACGTGTGTCTGTGTGCAAGCATCTTTGTTCTGTCGATCATTGGGGCTGCACCACCAGGGTGTTGGTCCCTGACATCGCCAGAGGGGATGCTGATCCCAGCTGACCTGGTGGAAACAGAGGAGGCCGTCAGCAGGGCACGCAGAGGTGGCCGGGTGCAAATGTGTGCTCTCAGGGCTGCAGGGGGCCCTGTGTTCAGCAGTCTGCACCCCTCATTCTGTTGCTGAGACCCCCAAGATCCTGGAGGTCACGGGGCAGCAGCAGAACCAGGCTAAGAACCCCTGTCCCCTAGCCTGTGTTCTCTCCTGGAGCTGGGTCAGGGCAAACCTTCCAGGGATGCAGAGGGCTGTCTCCTCACCCACTAGGGTGACAAAGTGCTGGCCTGTGGGATCCTGAGGTGGCACAGGCGAGAGGGTGGGGCATGCTGGAGGATGCCCTCAGGGCTCAGGTGCACTGCCACTTGCAGAGCCCAGAGCCTGGCAGAGGAGGAGCAGATTCCTTGACACCCAGCTGTGAAGGAGCTTTAGCCTCTCCATCTCCATCCTCTCATAGGCTGCAAGGCGGGATGAGAACTGACCTGTTGTGGGGCCCGCCTGCCACAGAACATCCCGCATAGACCAGGACCCCCCCTCTGCTTGGAGGCTGGTGTGGTCCCAGCTCCTGCTGAGCAGGAAGTGGCTCCCTCCCTTGCCTTTCCTTCCCAAGAGCTCCAAGAGGCTGAGCCGGAAGTGAGCACCTGAGCCTGGAGTAGGCAACTGAGCTGGAAGTGAGCACCTGAGCCTAGAGTAGGCACCTGAGCCTGGAGTAGGCACCTGAACTGGAAGTGAGCACCTGAGCCTAGAGTAGGCACCTGAGCCTGGAGTAG
>PVKA01013623.1:44401-54724 GCA_004027165.1 Ctenomys sociabilis | reverse complement strand
TCTTTCTTTTTTTTTTTTTTTTGGTCTTTTTGAGACAGGGTCTTACTATGAAGTTCAGGCTGGCCTTAAGCTCACTTTGTAGATCAGGCTGGTCTCACCGGGGCTGGGCTCAGCTCCCGCACTCGGACTCTGGGCCACCCCGCCTCCGCCTCTGGGTCCCCGCCGGCTGCTAGTGCGCTGGCAGCGCGGCGAGGCGGCGCGGAGGGAAGCAGCGGGGCAGGAGGCGGGACGAGGGAGGGGACTGCGCGCTGGGCGGGGAGAGCGGGCGGCGGCGGCGGCGGCGGCGGCAGCGCCGCCGCCGCGCAGCTTGGGGCCTCACCCGGCTCTCGGGATGGGGCGTGCACCTCGGCTCGGGGGCCGGGACGCCGAATGCAGCGCCGCTCCACGCGGCACGAACCCAGAGTCCAACCTGGACACCGCGCCTGGAGCCATTAAACCAGCCTCCCTGCCCTAGACGTCAGCTTCTCCAAGCTCTTCCTGCTCCTCCCCCCTCCCCCGCGTGCCGCAGCCCCTCCGCCTGCCCCACCAGCCTAGCAGGTCCCTGTGTTCCGCTGCCCTGGGGCGGAGTGCCAAGTCGCGCACTGTCTCTAACGGTCCAAGTGTGCGGGTGGTTACCGGCCCCTTGCACATCTGCCCCAGGGTCTGCGTGCCCACACTGCAGGTCTCCACCTCCCGCAGCCCTGAGGCTGTACACATTGCCTCCTTGTCTTTGAGCCTTTCTCTGGAGGTCCAGATGCAAAGCTGCCCCTGTCTACCAGGGTGCACCCTGAGGGACCTTAGAGTGCTCAGACCAGTGACACTCCCATCCCCCCACAGCTCTAAGAACACTGTGGATGTTGGTCTCTCCTACCACTACAAGCTGGTGGTCACTCTTTATGGCCACTGCTTAGGGACAGCATGTGTCATCTGCGTACCGTTCCCTCCAGGTCCACAGACTTCAGACTGACCAACATGCTCCAGTCACCTGCAAATGCAAGCAGTGTTCACAGCTTTGGGTTACAGAGTCCTCATCCTCAGAGAAGAGAGCTCCCCCCTCCCTCCGAAACAGCTTTTAGAGACTTTGGGTGGCACTCTGCTGTTCTCTTTTGTTTTCTCTACCACCTTTCCCCACCATCAGAGAACCAGGAAAAGCAAGACCAAAGCTTGCTAGAACTCACAACAATCCTCTTGCCTCAGCCTCCCGAGTGCTGGGATTACAGGCATGCGCCACCACGCCGGGACGTGATCGTTCTACTTCAACCCTCCAGTTAGCTAGGATTACAAGTAAGAACGACCATGCCTGGCCAAATCCACTTTAAAAAAAAAAAAAAAAAAAAAATGTCTAGGTAGTTGAGGCTTTTGTTGAAATTATTTATATTTATTTATATTTGTATTTTTGAGATGAAGTGTTGCTATGCAAATCAGGTCACCCTTGAGCTCACTTGTAAATGATCCTCCTGCAAATGATCCTCCTGCCTCAGCCTTCTAGTGCTGGGGTTATAGGCGTGCGCTACCAAGCCTGGTTTATTTATTTTTGCAGTACTGGATAATTGAATCTAGGAGTCCTTTACCATGAACTGTACCCCTACCCGTTTTTATTTTGAAAAAAGGTCTTAATGATTTGGCAGGATGGCCTAATGTTGGGTTCTTTTTGCTTCAGCTTCCCAAGTAGCTGGGATGATAAGTCTTCACCTACCAGGCTGAGCTAAGATTTTATTTGCCTTTTTTGGGGACATTATTTATTTATTTATTTATTTATTTTTGCACAACCAGGGATTGAACTTAGACTCTTGTGCTTGCCAGGGAAGTGCATATTCTACTGAGCCATTTACCCGGCCCCTGGGGAGTTTATTTATTTATTTATTTTTATTTATTTATTTTTGTCTTTTTAAGACAGGGTCTCACTATGCAGTTCAGGCTGGCCTTAAGCTCACTTTGTAGCTTAGGCTGGTCTCAAACTCACAACAATCCTCCTGCCTCAGCCTCCGGAGTGCTGAGATTACAGGCATGCACCACCACGACTGGCTTTTCGGGGAGTTTATTTTTGATAGGGTCTTGCTATATAGTTCAGGCTGGTCTTGAACTCAGTGTGTAGCCTAGGCTGGCCTCAAACTTATGGCCATCTTCCTGCCTCAGCCTCTCATGCACTGGGATCACAGGCATGTGCTACCACACTGCATCTATTGTTCTTATTGAGTTAGCAGTTTTGTGTTAGTTAAAATTTTTTCATTGTTTTGTTAATTCTAATTTTTTTAAGGTTTTCGTTTGACATTATCTGTTATTTATTTAATTAGTTGGTACAAGGTCTCACTATGCATCTTGGACTCATAGTGATCCTCCTATCTCAGCCTACTCAGGGCTAGGATTACAACCATGTGCCACTATGCCCTATTTCTGGGGCCAGCACTGCACGGCTGGTGTTCCAGGGTTGGCATGGTATGCAATACCAGAGATCGAACCCAGGTCCTTGTGCTTGCTGGGCAGACACATAGACCACTGGGTTATATCCCCAGCCCTCTAAATTGTTTTTAGTAAGGTTAACCCTTTTGCCAAAGAAAAACGTAAGTTCTAGGCTTTTAGCTTTTTGTACATAAATTTAGTGTCCAGGAAAAGTGTGTCCTTGGTCTCTTGTATTTGGATGAGCATGTTTTTGTTTTTTTAAGTGTACCTGGTTTTAAAAGGCACACACCTCCTCAGGCTTCCAGTGGGATGCCTTCCAGTTTTGGACCCAGTTCTATAGAACTGCCCAAGGCCAGATATGGTGGCATGTGGTTATAATCCCAGCACCCTTATCCTAGCATGGAGAGCTGAGGCAGGATGATTGCTACATAGTGAAGTCAGGAACAGCTGTACAGCATAGGAAGACCATGTCTCAAAAAAATCCCACAGAAATAAATGAAGAGGGCTAGAGATATAACTCAGTGATAGTATATCTGTTTATCAAAAAACAATGACAAGAACTGCCAAATACAATGAATAGGAGTGCATTGCACATTGGAATCCAGTGCACTTGTTGAGAGAAAGGCAACACAGTGGTCTGGCAGATGCTTTCACATGGTTACTCCTCACTCTTGGGATTACTGGAGGTCTATATCAATTCTACTCTGATAGCAAACTGTCAGAAGAAAAACTTTACACAAATCAGATTGAATAGGCCTTTTTTTTGGGGGGGGTGTAAGTGAGGATTAAATTTCCCCAGCTCTTATTTATTTATTTATTTATCTTATTTTTTTCCAGAACTGGGGATTGAACTCAGGCCCTTGCACTTACCAGGCAAGTGCTTATTCTACTGAGCTATCTCCCCAGCCCCAAAGCTCTTATTTGTTTGAGATAAGAGGCTCTGTAGAGTTCAGGTTGGTCTTGAACGTGAGGTGATCCTCCTGGTTCAAGCAAGCTGACAAGAGATTATAGCTGCCACCATGCCCAGCTCTTTTCTTTCTTTTTACAGTATCTTGCTAAATCATCCAGGTTGGGCTCAAATTTATATTCCTTACTGCCTTAGCCCCTCAAAGTGCTGGAATTACATGTGTGCCACTGTAGTCAGCATAATTGTGTAGAGTTTGTATCAGCAAAGAAATTATTCAGCAATCAAACAGCACCAGTAAAGGTTGCATCCAGCAATTGTGGGCAAACAATATTTATAACTTGAAAAAGAAATTGACTGATGGGCCGGTGAGATAGCTCAGCAAACTAAGCACCTGCTTACATATGCACAGGGACCTGGGTTTGATCCCCAGTACCACATGCCATGCTGGTCCCACCCCTGGGCTGGGACAGGTATGTTGCACATGCCTATAATCCCAGCACTGGGGAGGCTGAAAACAGGAGGATCACTATGAGTCCAAGTTACATAATGAGACCCTGTACCAAAAAAAAAAAAAAAAAAAACCAAAACAAATTGCCTGATGGGTTACAGCTCAGTTTCAGACTTGTTTGTTTGGAGTACAGTTTTAATGTTTAATGTCTCTGAAATTGGGCGTGTCTTACCTTTGGTTTGTCATGTAAGCTGGTACACCTTAGTTTGTGCTGAGTTTGATTAGTCACTTGATTCTATATATAGGTGTAGGTAGGCAGTCTTTCTGAACTTTGTATTTATCTGCTTCCTAATATTCAGTTTACATGTGGGGAGCAGCTTGAAGCCAGGGTTTAGCAATGCTGGTGCCACTTCAAACAGTTGAGTCTCAGAATATGTTCCATTGAAAGTTAATGTCATATACAGTTAACAGATTTTGTTTGATGAGTGTGATCATTATGTATATCTAAAATGTACCAGTAAAATCTGATTGGACCAAGAAAAAAGTGTTCTATTGCTGTACTGTCTGCAGTATTTTATGAACTTTGTCATATCCAATCCTCTGTGTAGTTTGTTTTGTTTTGCTTTGTTTTGTTTTTTTGGTGGTTCATGGGAATCAAACTCAGGCCCTCGAGTATCCTGGGCAAGAGCTCTATTACTGAGCTGTATCCTTAGCTGCCACTGTGTCTGAAGGGTGTGCTATAGAATCTTCCCTGTTGGACCATTCCGTCTATTCTGTGGAGAACCAGGCCACAGCCAGGGCACATAAATCTTCATGCGGTGGATTGACAATTGGTGGTCAACTTGTAATACCCAGCTGAACTGAACCAATGTGGTGCTGGCTGTGGAAGGCTACTAGAGGATTGTTGTCAACAAAATAAAAAGGAGGATTGGAGAAGGAGAGATGCTGTTAGTCCTTCTGGAGGAGTTTGTCATGCTGGCTTTTGTGATATGAACTCGGCTAACTGAGCTCGGGACCTTGTTGCTGAGAATGGCTGCAGTTCACTTTGGGGGAGCTCTGGTCCTTGCTTTGAGCATGGCTTCTTGGCTCCATAGGGCAAGACGGTGCACTACTTAGTGTCTTGGAGAAATGTGTCGCACTGGGTTTGCTGACACAAGCAAGGCTGTTCTCATTGTTGGGAGAGCTTGGGACCTAAGGGCTGGGGAGACAGTGGCTCAGTGGCTTAAGTGCCTGCCTTACAAGCACAAGGTCCAGAGTTCAATGCCTAGTACCACACAGTCAGTCAATCAGTACATACATTCACCTTTTTATTTTGGGAGGGCTTGTGAGCTAGCTCAGTTGTTTAAAGTGCCTCCTTAGGCAAACTCGGTCAGGTGCAGGGGACCAAGGTTCAATCCCCAGCTCCATGTGCTGCACTAGACCCACCCTTAAGGCAGCCTAAACCAGCTTGGGGAGGTGGGGCTTGGGACCTTGTTGTCACTGAGGGTGGCTGTGGTACTTTTTGGGGAAGCTCTGGTTCTTACTTTGAGTGTTGCTTCCTGAATCCAGTGCAGATCTCTCAGCTTGCTGGCACAGATCCTTCATCCCATGGACACAGACTTTTTAGCTTCTACTATTGACCTTTGGGTCTTCCTAGTGTAAATCCATGAAACACTTGCATGAGGTATCATCATAGGCTCTAGGTCTTCAGCTGGATTTCTGCAGGATATTGCTGTTTTATCCAGACCCTAAGCTGGATTCTTTGGAGGGTCCAGGAACTATACAGTAATCCTATCAATTTTGTATCTTGTATTGTTTTCCTTGCAAACCTTGACTACAGCAATTGGGTTTATATTCTGAAATGAAGAGCGCAGAGGCAGCATTGGCACTGTTTTGAGTCTGTACACTCTCCCAGAATTTCTCCTGGAATTTTTTTTTTTTTTTTTTTTTTTTTTTTTTTTTTTTTTTTTTTTTTTTTTTTTTTTTTTTTGAGCAACTTGGGATTGAACTCAGGTCCAAGCACTTATGCCACTGAACCATCTCCTTGGCCCCTCTTCCAGAATAGGGTATATTAGCTACTGCTCTAATACAACTGCAGTTGTAATTATTATAGTTGTGTTATTTGAAGTTGAAGATTTGAATAGTTTATGTCCTTAAGATATATATATATATTATATTTTTTTTTTTTTTTTTTTTTTTGGTGGAACTGGGGATTGAACTCAGGCCCTTGTGCTTGCCAGGGAAGTGCTTATTCCACTGAGCCATCTCCCTGGCCCCTAAGAAAATTCTTTAGTAGTCCTCTTTAAGAGTAGATTTCCATTTAACTTCCTAGTTGTTTTATGCCCCCTTTACCATGGAACAAAGTATCTCTGACCTCTGATCTGGCTAATGATCTTAGGTACACTACAGATGCTGACCTGGGCTAGGAAGTTCGTGTGACTTTGACATCTTGAAAGTTACACAAATTGTTTCTTTTTCTTTTCTTTTTTTTTTTTTTTTTTTGTGGAACCAGGGATTGAACTCAGGCCCTTGTGCTTGCCAGGAAGTGCTTATTCCACTGCGCCATCTCCCTAATCCCCTAGAAATTGTGAGATTAAAAATACTAACAACCCAAATGCCCTCATGCATACTCACTTATAAAAAATACTTTGCACTGTTTGCTTTTGAATTTATGTTTGTGACTGTATTAAGATTTCTGCCCTAGAATTTCTTTTTGCACATCATGCAAAATAAATTTTGTTGTTACTGTCAGTGCTGGGGGTGAACCCAGGATATTGCAAGACAGCTGCATCCCCAGCTGATTGCAGTGCATGCTGTGGTAGTGGGTGAGTCACTCATGTGTGTCAGTCGTACCACTTGCCTGGGCATTCTAACTTGTTCTAAATTTCTTTATGTGGAGCAGTACAACTTGTTGGGTGTCACTAAGATAATTTTTCTGCTCTTTGCAAAAGCAAAGGTTGCGTGCAAACAAGATGGGAAGATGAGGCCAGAGATGTTGGGATCCAGTACTCCTAAAGAGTGTTGGAAATTAGAGGACAGGAGCATTCTGAGGGCTCCTTAAATTGGTTCATAGGTAATCTCCCTGAGCTTTCTGAGAGGTGTTTGGAAAGATTTTGTTTTTTCTTTTGAAACTCTCCTTGTATTTAATCTAAAGATCTATAGTTAATTTTGCTCAGCTTCTGGTTCTCTCTCTCCTGGATATGTAGGTCAGGCTGGCCTTGAACTCACTACAGTCCCGCCTCAGCCTGCTGAGTGCTGGGATTATAGGTGTGGCCCAGTTGAAAATGTACAGGCATTTTATAACCTGCAACTAGGTCTTTACCCAGATTGATCCCTAAGTAAGGAATTGTACATAGTATGCACATTATAATATTCAGAACAGAGTGATCAAAGGAAATGCTAATCTGATGACTTATTTGTATAACTTACATGCAGTAATGTAATGTATAACAATATAAAACTATAATAGTATACTATATAATACAACCAGCAAAAATTACAGCACTGTATAAAACAAGACACACTCAATTAAAAAAATGTTCTATAAACAAGCTCTATGGGACTGTACAAAAAAAAAAAAAAAAAGATCATAAGTCTGAATAGCTTGCCTTGATCCAGAGTCCAAACAGTTGAGCTAGGTTGGTCATTAAACAAGACATCTGTATTCTGGACATCAGTTTATTAAAGAAAATTCATAAGAAGGTTTTTGGACATAAGTCCAACACTGATAAAATTAATTCAACAACCTGTGTGCTGACAGTGGTATAGAACTGCAACTCCTGATGTTCTTGTTCTTTTTTTTTGGTGGAACCAGGGATTGAACTCCGGCCCTTGCGCTTGCCAGGAAAGCACTTATTCCATTGAGCCATCTCCTTGGCATCCTCCAGCTGTTCTAAAGCCTAAGGCAAGAAGATCACAAATTTGAGACCAACCTAAACATCACAGAGAAACCCCCATCTAAAAAAAAGGAAAAGTTTACTGACTGCTCTGCTAGGAATTCACAGGCTTTTCAGAAGGGCTTCAGTGTGCTAGGTGTTTTTGTCCCTGTTGCTAATCATACCCTTGGAATGGTTTTATGGTTTGAGAAATGGTTCCAGGGTAAGGATGAAGGCAAATCTTTCTTAGGTGAGTCTTCTGGGAATGGTGGCCAGTCTTTTCTCCTGGAGAATTTTGTGAATCATCAAGGGCCAAGGGTTAGTTTTCCTTGATGTGGTAATAGATCATTTTTTTAATGATTTGGCATAGTGCTAATTATGAGGTGAAGGGCCAGGCAGATGGCTCAGTGCAATAAGGTCTTCCCTGGCAAGTGCAGGGGCCTGAGTTCAATCCCGGGGTCCGCCAAAATAAATGAATAAATAAATAAATGAATGAATAATAATAATAATTATGAAGTGAAAATGCTAGTTAGTCGAGTGATTGCTGTGCCCCCTTTACTCTTCCTTTGTTACATAACTTGGTTTTTTTTTTTGAAGGCTCAGGTTTAGATTTATTTCCTCTCTGGTTGGTGATGGGAGAGTCAGACTTAAAAAGAAGTGATCTATTTTGCTTTTGGACTGTGGCTTGAACTGTGGTCCTTGCATATGCTGGCCATGTGCTCTTACTCTAGTCCTTTTCTTTTTTAAAGTGGTTATTACTGTTGTGTTTTACTTTTAGAATTAGGAAGAAAGTAAACTCATTTTGTGGTTCTTTGTTTGGTGACTGTAGAAATACTTTTTCTTTTTTGCAGTACTAAGGATTGGAACCTCAGCCTTCATATTGGAGCTACATCTCCAGCCCTTTATTGTTTTAGACAGAATTTCACTTGAGTTTCCCATGCAGAGCTCAAACTTGGGATCCTTCTTGTCTCAGCCTCCAGAGAACTGGGATTATAGATATGTGTAGCTTGAAATTCTTTACATTTGATATTTTTTTCCTACTAGGGTTTGAACTCTTGAGTCCTTTGCATATATATTCTATAGAAGTGCTCTGCCGCTGAACTCTATCCTGTCCATTCCATGTCTTTTTTTGTGTGTGTGATACTGGGATTGAGCCAAATTTCCTATTTGCTGTATCTCCCGTGCTTTTTTCCCCTGTTTTTGGAGACGGGGTCTCAGTGAGTTGCCCAGGCTGTGCTCTAGTTCATGATCCTTTCTGCCTCATCCTTGCAGAGTACTTGGAGTACTAGCATGAATCACCATGCTTGGTCTTTCTTTTGTTATTTAGGCAAGTTCTCATTAAGTTGCCTTTGCCAGTATGGAATTTACAGTCCTCTTCCCTTAGCCTTCTGAGAGCTGGGATTATGGCTGTGCACTATGGTGCCCAGCATACTCATAATTTTAGGTTGTTTGAAGTGCTGGTGCCAGTGCACTGTGGTTGGCAGTTGATATTTCATTACATAGAGTTCTCAAGTTTAGGAGTAACAAGTTTTTTCACTTTTATTATTTAACTTTTGGTAGGTTTTTTATCTTTCTTTGTGGGCTTTTTGTTGTTAGTGTGCTGCTTTAGTTTTCGGTAGTACTGAAAATTGAACCTAGGATCTTCCATTAAGCTGTATCTCAGTCCTTTTGTGAGTTTTTTTGCCCAGGCTGCGTTTGAATTTGCAACCCTCCTGCCTTAGCCTCCTAGAGATTATAGGTGTGTGCCAACTTGCCCAGTTCTCTGTTTTATCTTCATTAAGTTTCACCTTGTCATGCATTGTCAACAGTGCTGTGGCATTCCCTTCTCTCTACTTCCTCCTTGACTTCAGCCTATTTCTAAAATAGCCTTCTCCTTAGCTTTTGCATCTTTAGAGACTCCATGACAAGATTTGTCATTCCTGTAGCCTGGAACTTCTCTGTGGGATGTTTGCTATCATTTTGCCCTTGGACAGTCATTTTAAGGGCTGCCCATGAAGCTCTAGTCCGGGGAGGGCCCACAGTGGGTAGGGGAAGCTTAAAACTAGTTAGGCACCTGTGAGGATGACACTGTTTGGTGGCACCACCCAGATGTAACTCAAGGGTATACGTACCATATACAGTAAAACCTTGGTTTGTGAACATGACTTGTTTTGGAAACATGCTTTTATTATCCAAAGCACTTCTATACAAGACAAATTTCCCTCTAAGAAGTAGTGAAAACTCATGTGTACTTGCAAACTTAGTGGTACATGCTTGTAGTCCCAGCACACAGGAGGTCAAGGCATCAGGGTCAGTCAGCCTGGACTACAAGTGAGTTCAGAGCCAACTACATAGTGAGACCTTGGCTCAAGCAATAGGAAAAAAATGCTTGCATTAAGAAAAAAAAAAAATTTTTTTTTTTTGGCGGAACCAGGGATTGAACTCAGGCCCTTGTGCTTGCCAGGAAAGCGCTTATTCCACTGAGCCATCTTCCCAGCCCCTGCATTAAAATTTGATTGTAGCATTATCTAATGATGTATAGAAATAATAAAAAGGGAGGCTGGGGAAAGAAAGAAAGAAAGTTGAGAAATATCTTTAAAGTAGCCTTAGATGATTTTAGAGGTTTTTTTTTTTTTTTTTAAAGAATGCCAAATATGGAATAAAATAGGGCCAGGGAGATAGCTCAGTAGAATATGCACTTGCCTGGCAAGTGTAGGGTCCTGAGTTCAATCCCAGGTACTCCCCCCCCCCCGCGC
>PVKA01013623.1:0-36583 GCA_004027165.1 Ctenomys sociabilis | reverse complement strand
AAAATGGTTAAGAATTACAAGTAGGCCTGGGAGATGGATATAGCTCAGTAGAATAAGCACTTCCCTGGCAAGTGCAAGGACCTGAGTTTAATCCCCAGTTCCACTGAATGAATGAATGAATGAAGGAAGGAAGGAAGGAAGGAAGGAAGGAAGGAAGGAAGGAAGGAAGGAAGGAAGGAAGGAACAAATGAACGAACTATATAGAGAGATCAAAAGAAAGTTAAAAATATTAGAAGTGCTTTTAAAAGCGTGGGAAAGGTTTATAACAGTGTGGGAAGGATTTATAAAGCCTTAAAATACGTATAAATACTAAAATAAAGCATTGCTACTTCACTGATTTTCACTTATTGCATGGGGAGGGGACTGGAACATAACCTCTGTGATAAGTGAGGGACCACTATTTTTTTGTTCTAAAATGTTTTCTACCATTCTTAAGTCTTTTTTTTTTAAATATGTAACTTTGTTTATTGTATAGTAAGATCAAAATGCATCAAATTCTGTGAAATGTTAATATATAAAATTGATAATTCATTACATTTCATGAGAATAGCTGCTAGGTACACACATTTAATTATATTCATCTTCATACATATATCTATGTCTGTGTTTCTTTTTTTAATTTTTATTTTATTGAAGTACAATAAATTTTTATTTTATTGAAGTTCAAGATACCTTGACAAGATGGGTTTGATAAATTAATACATTGCAAACTATTTTCATAATGTTTTGGTATCATAGAAGGTGCATACATGATATTATACTTTACAGACATTATTATAGCGTATGTCTCTTTTAACAGTAAATTAAGAGAATATAGCAGTTTGCGTCTTATTTTTTATACCTGAATTACATCAAAGATTCAATAATTAATCATTCTTAAGTCTTAGTACTTGCATTTCTGTGGCTTTACTGCCTGTTTACATACCCATCTTGCTACCATTATGATCCATGCCTTGCTGACTAGATTTTTTTTCTGGGAGCTCTTTGTTCTTCAAGTTCATTTTAACACGGTTGACTCAGAAATTCTCAGGTGACAGTGACATTCTCAGACACTGGCCAGATGTGGTGCACACCTGTTATCCTATTATTCAAGAGGCTGAGACAGGAGGATTGCCAGGAATTTCATGTCAGCCTGAACTACATAGTGAGTTAAGGATCAGCCTGAACTACATAATAACATAGTGAGACCATCTCAAATCCCTACCCCCAAAAAAGAAAGAAATTCTCAGACACTATTCACAAATTTGTGCTACTTAAGAAAGAGAAAGCTGCTTCAGAATGCCTCCATTTGTGTGTGTGTGGTGGCACTGGGGATGAAACCCAGGGCCTTGTGTGTGCAAGGTAAGAACCACTGACCTACATCCCCAGACCTAAGTTAGTAATTTTAAACTGAGTTTGAAGAGTTTTTTGTTAAGTAAGTAAGTATTCAATTTCAGATATGGTTATTAGCAACTTATGGAAACTAAGAAAATTATTTCTTAGTTTTTGTTTTTTTTTTCCCTTCCCAGAACCAGGGATTGAACTCAGGCCCTTGTGCTTGCCAGGGAATTGCTTATTCTACTGAGCCATCTCCCCAGCCCTATTACTTAAGTTCTAAATGTCTATATCTTTGTTAAGAAGTGAGAAAGGAGGGCCAGGGAGGTGGCTCAGTGCTCTACGCACTTGCCTGTCAGGTGCAAGGCCCTGAGTTCAATCCCTGGTTCCACCAAAAAAAAAAAGAAGAGGTGAGAATGGGGCCAGGGAGATGGCTCAGTAGAACAAGTGCTTGCTTGCCTAGCAAGTGCAAGGACCTGAATTCAATCCCCAGTTCCACCGAAAAAAAAGAAAAAAGTAAGGATGAACCAAAGCGATCAGCTTACCTAGTAACTAGATATATACTGACTTTTCTTAATATGACTCTGGCTGACACTAAGAAGTTTTGACCTGCAGTATTGTCTGTGATGTCTAGCATACTCATGAACTTTTTACTAGTACTCATGAATCTTATTTTAAAATGAAGAAGTTCCATGGGAACTTCTCTTTAGTAAAACTCAGTAGTTGATTGCCTATAGATGTTCTAGATATTATCATTATTTGTTGAGCTCAGATATAGAAGTACTGATATTTTTCTGTGAATGGGATTTAGAAACCAGTTTACAGTAGACATTGAGAATGTAAAGTAATTTATCAGTTTTCTACAATTCCTGCAGACTAAAACAATTAAAAATAAGTTAAGCAGGCCGGGCATGGTGGCGCATGCCTGTAATCCCAGCACTCGGGAGGCTGAGGCTGGAGTCTTGTTGTGAGTTCGAGACCAGCCTGAGCTACAAAGTGAGCTTAAGGCCAGCCTGAACTGCATAGTGAGACCCTGTCTCAAAAAGACCAAAAAAAAAAAAAAAAAAAAAAATAAGTTAAGCAGAGCTGTGATCTTCCTGTAATAGATTACAGGAATAAAATATTCAATATTAGGTGAGTGTGAATTGGATATTGGTGGTGCATGCTTATAATCACGGCACTCAGGAGGCTGAGGAGGGAGGATTGCTATGAGTTTGAGGCCATCCTGGACCACATAATGAGTACAAGCAGCCTGAATGATGTGGCAACACCTTGTTGAAACACCAAACAGAATTAGCTTATTGGAGTGATGCACACCTGTCATCCTAGAACTTGGGAGGCTGAGGCAGGAAGATTGCCATGAATTTGAGCCCAGCCTGGGCTACATAGTACGTTCAAGGCCAGCCTGAATGATATGGCAATACTCTGTCTTTAAAAAAAAAAAAAAAAATCTTTTTAAATTAATAAAATAATATATAATTTAAAAAATCATTTATTTTCTTTACTTATTTGGTTGGTACAGGGACTTACTATGCAGCTCATACTTGTAGTGATCCTCCTGTCTCAGCTTTCCCAGCCCTGGAATTATATGTATACATGGCCACACCCAGTTTGATGGTCAGCATGATGTCTGGAGTTCTGTATTACGGGGCATTGAACCTGGGTCCTTGTGCCCACTAGGCAGGCTCTTATGACTGCTGAGCTATCTCCCTAGCCTGGCAACACCTTGTCTGATAAAACAAAAATAAATCAGAAAAGGCTAAGTCCAGGTGTGATGGAGCACACTTGTAATTCTAACACCGAGGAGGCTGAAAACAGGAGGATCCCTACAAGTGTGAGCTGCGTAGTGAGACCCTGTACCATATACATAAATTTTAAAAGGGGGTGGTGCTGATTGATTAGCATGTGCTGCTTCACCAGTATCAGTTGTATTTGCTTCTGGTGGAGTCTTGTGTGGCTCCTTTAAAGCGGAGCTTTTATTCCCATGCTCAGAGGAATGGGCTCAGCCCTGCAGAGATTTGCTCTGGTCAGACAGCTAGAAGCTTTCAAAGCTGGGATCCTGCACCTCCTGGATTGGAAGCCCTTGACCTCTAGGACTGCTGTAAAATTCATTTTGTTTTTTGCCCAGCCACACACCTCACTGTCCTTAAGGCCTGCTGGATAGCAATGGCTTGCTAAGGCCAGCAGGTCTAGTGCCTTCAGGTTCAGATGCTGGCCTGGACATTGTCAGACTTGGTTACACAGTTGCTCATTGTATTTGGCCTGAAAGAACTGCTTTTTGTTTTTGTTTTTAATTTTTATTTTTAAATTTTTTGGTGTTGAGAACTGAACCTGGGGCCTTGTTGTATTTTTGTTTTTCTCCCATCAGCCACAGTCAGCTGAGAGGAAAAGAGTCTGTAGATGCCATGGTATAGGAGCTGGGTCCTCCTTTTAGTTCTGATGTCCTGTTGCATTCGCGCCATGGAGAAAGAAGTATGGCCCTGGCTGCAGGAGTGACTTTTATTGGTTTTCTGTATTTCTTAAGCAACTTTGTAGGTTGTTTTTGTGTGTGTGTGTGTGTGTGTGTGTGTGTGTGTGTGTGTGTGTGTGTGTGTTTATGGAACCAGGAATTGAACTCAGGCCCCTGCCCTTGCCAGGGGAGCACTTATTCCACTGAGCCATCTCCCCAGCTGTCAAGTTTTTTTTTAATGCTTCCTCTTAATTGTTTTTTGAAACAAGGTCTTGCTATGTAAATCAGGCTGGCCTGGAGCTCATACAGAGATCCTCCTGTCTCAGTCTCCTGAGTTGCTGGGATTATAGGCATGTTCCACTGTGTCTGGTATGTTTCCCCTTTAAAGACAGCCTTCTAATTTTCTTTTTGATACCAGGGATTGAACCTCAGGACCTTGCGCTTGCCAGGGAGGTGCTTATGCTGCTTAGGTATATCCCTGGCAAATGAAGGCAGCCACTTTTTTTTTTTTTTTTCCTGGAACTAGGGATTGAACTCAGACCCTTGAGCTTGCTAGGCAAACACTTATTTTACTGCGCTATCTCCCTGGCCCAAAGACAACCTTATTATACATAGAGTCTACAGTAGCCTTGAACTCAGGATGTAGCACAGGTTAACCTGGAATTTAGGGTCTTTTCTCTTTAACCTCCCAAGTGTTGGTATTATAGGCATGTACTGCTATGTCTGATTCTTTTTCATTCTTTTGGTGTTTTTGAAATAGTCTTTTCTATGTAGTTCAGGTTGGCCTTGAATTCACTGTGGTCCTCCTCCCTCAGACTCCTTATTTATTTTTTACCAGGAATCAAACTCTGGACCTTTGGTTTGCCTGGTAGGTGCTTGTGCCAGTGAGGTATATCCCCAGCCCTCCCTGTTTGTTCTTCCCCCCACCCCTTTTTATTCTTTTTTTTTTTTTTTTTTTTTTTTTTTTTTTTTTTTTTTTTTTTTTTGTGGAACCAGGGGTTTGAACTCAGGCCTTTGTGCTTGCCAGGGAATCACTTGTTCCACTGAGCCATCTCCCCAGCCCCCCCCCTTTATTCTTATTGCAGTGTTGAATCCTGGAACAATATTGTTTCTTATTTTTGTTTTGGAGACAGGTTTGGTCCAGCTCAGCTTTGAACTTGCTTTGTGATGCAGGCTGACCTTGATTCTCTTTCCTTAGCCTTCCCAGTGAGCAGAGAGGAGGGACACAACAGTCCAACAAAAAAAGTATTGGTAACCTTGAGAGGGGCTTCTGAGTAGAACAGAAAGAATGTCTCTTACAGGCTAAGAGGCTTTTTTAATACCACTTTTTGGTGAGATTTTGAGGGTGATTCGCAGAAATGGCAGGCTGTGACTTCAGTAAAATAAAACCTGTACTTTAATGTTGTGGGTGGGCTCATTTGAACTGGCTGGCAGTGTCCCTTTCTGAGCTCTTCACCCAGTAGCTGAGTTTACAAGTGTGTTGCACCATCCCTGGCAGGATAGTGTGAAACTGAAGTGGAAAAAGCAGGGCTGGGTGGCAACTGCATGGTAGAGTGTTTTCCCTGGTGTAGGTGAGACCCTGGCTTTGGTCTCTAGCCCACACCCCCACCAAAGAAGTAGAAAAAGTAAGCATATTGTCATGTTCCTATTTCTAAAAAACCATCATTCATTATTTCACCATATGTATGCTACGTTGGATGTAGGGTTTTTAGTAGATGTCCTTTATCAAACTGAAGAGGTTTCCTTTGCCCATTTTACTGAGAAGTTTTATTTTTTTGGCGGAACCGGGGATTGAACTCAGCCCTCAGGGAAGCACTTATTTCACTGAGCCATCTCCCCAGCCCTCACTGAGATGTTTTAAAGTTACTTTTCTCTCATTGCTGGGACAAAATACCTGATATCTGGACTTAAGAAAGGTAAGGTTAAGCTCAATTAATGGAGGTTTCAAGCCATACTTTGCTGGCTCTAAGGCAGACTGGCACATGGCAGAGAGGCTGCGGCAAAGAGTAAAGGGAAGAGATGGCCATATAATTTATTTTACCTTACACATTTTTGGGGGAATATTTATTTATTTATTTGGTGCAAGGTCTTTTTTTTTTTGCATTTTAGAGAAGGGTCTACAGAGTAAGCAGGATCTCATTACTAGATTGCACTGCTTGTTTACAGCCCCCCAAGAGCTGGGATTACAGGTGTGCACCACCAAGCCCAGTCTTTTTTTTTTTTTTTTTTTTTTGGTCTTTTTGAGACAGGGTCTTACTATGCAGTTGAGGCTGTCCTTAAGCTCACTTTTTAGCTCAGGCTGGTCTCGAACTCACAACAATCCACCTGCCTCAGCCTCCCGAGTGCTGGGATTACAGGCATGCGCCACCACGCCCGGCATATGGCCATTTCAGCGTGCCCTGAGGGTAGGGCCAGTAGGCAGGCCAAGGGATTGAACTCCAGGCCCCTGTGCCTGCTTGCAGGTGCTTTAATCTGCTGAGCTATTTGGCTGGCCCTCTACAGGGTCTTTCTGTGCAGTTCAGACTCATAGTGATCCTCTTGTCTCAGCCTCCCCAGTGCTGGGATTATAGGCATGCAACCTATATTATATATATTTGTGTGTATATCTCATAACATATAACTTTTTCTATATTGTTAAGTTCTATTAATATTTTGTTAAAGATGTTTGTAGCTGTATTTTGGGGGTGGGTTGTTTGATTGGGTTTTTTTCGTTTTTTCCTTTTCTTTTTTTCTGAGACAGGGTCCTGCTGGTAGTTTAGGCTGATGTTGAATTGACTGAACTCATCCATGGCCTTGAACTCAACCACGTCTGGAATGCTGGGGTTACAGGTGTGCACTATCAGTTTGGCTTGCATCTGTGTTTATAAAGAATGTTTTTGGTAATGTCTTGCCAACTTTTGGTACTGAGGTTATGCTGGGTTCTAAAAGCAAGTTGGAAAAAGTTTCCTCTTGAGTTTTTATAAATGTTTTTGTAAGATTAATATCATTCTTGAATATTTGGTAGAAAAACCATCTAGCCCTGGCATTTTCATGATGGAAAATACTAAAAATTATAGGGCTAATCTGGTCTCAGCACAGACCTGTAATCCCACCTCTTACGAGACTGAGGCAGGTAGATTGAGATCTCAGAATTTTGTGGTACACATGTCGAGTCCTTGAACACAATGGACCACCTGTTTAGATCCTGTGGACAGAGAGCAAAAGGAACCAAAGCTCATCCTAGGTGGCTCTGGAATCCTACCCAAGTCCTGCCGTGAGGGCTGCCCTACTCCAGCTCAAAAAGTTCTCCACATTTTTGTGATTTTTTTGCCTGTTATTTTCATGTTTTATTTCTTTCTTTTATTTCTTCTGAATTTTTCTGTTTTCTATCTTTAACTTAGCGTTTGAATCTGTCATATTAGTCCGTGTGTATCTGAAAAGCAGGGTTGGTGTACTGGTACCCATAACTATAAGGAAATTTATGATAGGGGCATGGCTTAGTGGAAGAATGCTGCCTAGAATGATCAAAGCTTTGAGTTTGATAAAATTAGGAGTTGGCTTTCATAATTGTCACATAATCTACTTAGTAAGGTGGAAACTAAGGAAAGTCCATAGTGTAGTTCTGATTAAAGTTTAAGGCCTGAGAACTAGCGACACCAGTAATGAAAATCCTAATCCAGAATAGATTTGAAGTCCTCCCGCTTCTTCCTCTCAGGATGCTGGGATTACAGGTGTGTACCATGTTTGACTGTAATTTCTTCTTTGAACTCCATGTTACTTGGAAGTGTGATTTTGGTGTTTATAACACTCAAGATTGAACCCAAGGCTTTCACACTGAACTTCTTGTGGTGCCAGGGATCAAACCCATACCCTGCGCTTGCTTAAGCAGATACTTAGTCCACTGAGGTATCTTGCCATCCTTGTTTGTTTTTTGAGACAGGGTCTGGCCTGTGCAGTTCATGATAGCCTTGAACTTCCTATGTAGTCCAGGCTGACTTTGAACTCTCAGTGATCCTCCTGCCTCACCTTCCAAGTGTTAGAATTACAGGTGTGTGCCATCTCGCTGGCTTAGATGACATATTGTATATGATATCAGTCCATTTAAGTTTATAGAAACCTGTTTTAAGTCCCAGTGTTATGTTTTAGCCAGTTTACATTATGTACTGTAGAAGAATATTATTATTATTATTTTTTAAATTCCTTTATTTATTACAGTGACTCGCTACACATCACGGATTCTTTTTTCGCACGGGTGGGGGGTGAGCTCAGCCGGCCCTGCGGGGAGGGGCTGGCATGGCATGTGGTGCTGGGGCTCGAACCGCGGTCCCTGAGAGGCGCTCTAGACCGCTGAGCTATCTTGCCAGCCCTGTAAAAGAATATTATATGTCCGTCCGTTGCTGTATAAATATAAGTTCAAGATAGGATGTAACCCAGGTATTAACTTTGAATTTCATTACTGATGCTTAAATTTACTTATTTTTTACTATATTCTGTAAAATTTGACTTATTTTTTAGGCAGAATCAGGGATTGAACTCGGGCCCTTGCACTTGCCAGGGAAATGCTTACTCTATTGAGCCATCTTCCTGGCCCCAAAATTTGACTTTTTAAAAGAGTTTCCTTTAAATTTTCTGGCCATCCATAGATCTTGTCTTTTTTTTTTTTTTTTTTTTTTTTTTTTGCGGAACCAAGGTTTGAGCTCAGGCCTTTGCACTTGGCAGGGAAGTGCTTATTTCAGTGAGCCATCTCCTCGGCTCCATTGGTTTTGTCTTTTTGTTTGGCTTTAGAATGTTGCAGATGGCCTGGGGTCTTGTGGATTCCAGGTTGCTGGGTGTCTCAGTTATTCTGTCATTGCTGGGACAAATATCCAACACTCAAAATTAAGGAAGGTTGGGGCCGGGGAGATGGGCTCAGTGGAATAAGCACTTGCCTGGCAAGTGCAAGGGCCTCAGTTCAATCCCTGGTTCCTCAAAAACAAAAACAAAAAATTAAGGAAGGTTGGGGTCAGCAAGATAGCTCAGCAACCTAAAGTGCCTGCTTAGGCAAGCTTAGGTGCAGCAGACTGCGGCTTTTTGATCCCTGGTACCACATGCGAAGGAACGTTTGCTCACAGTTACTGGAGGTTTCAGTCCATACTCAGCTGACTCCAAGGCAGACTGGAACATAGCATAAGGCAGCAGTTCATTGTGGCAGAAGGCAGCAAAACAGTAAGAGCAAAAGCTATAACACTGGCCCACTGCACCATCACTGAGGTCAATAGAACCCCAGCCCTTCCTTGCCCTTTGCATACAGTGTGGAGACACATACCCCCCATATAGAACTGCTCCCCCACTTCTTTATGCGTTGGAGTCTGCCTGCATACATTATAAGCCATTGTTTTGTTCTGATGTTTTGCTTTTGCAACAGTTGTATGTGATACACTCTATCAGCTATGCACTTGAAATTTTTATCTATACCTGACATTTTCCTTTATTACGCTCTTTCTTGTAGATTAACCTACTATGGCAGACCAGAGGCAGCGCTCACTCTCTACCTCTGGAGAATCACTATACCATGTTCTTGGGTTGGATAAGAATGCAACCTCAGATGACATTAAGAAATCCTATCGGTGAGTTGCCAATTGAGGCCCTCTGCCCCCTAAAAAAGACTCAAACTTTCAAGTGGTTCGATCTCTATTTTATGAAGAACTGTTGAACAGAGAGGTTCTTATGCAGATTCAGCACAGAACTACAGTTCTTTTGCATCTCTGTGTGGTGTGCTTCTCATTGCTTATACCTCTCATGGTAATAATGTTCTCCTAACAACAAAAACTAAACCCTTGAGATGTTATTGCTATCTACAATTCCATGAGAAATTAGAACTGAACCAGAGAGATTCCTGGCACAGCCAGGGCTTTGCAGGGCTAAGAAACACCCATGTTTGCAGTGGTTTTGGTCTCTATTCTGTCATGTTCTTGGGACTGAGTTTCAATAGTATAGCCTTTAGCCAGGTGTGGTGGCACACATCTGTAATCCCAGTACTTGGGTGGCTGAAGCAGGAGGATCATTGCAAGTTCCAGACTACCCTTGGCCAAAAAGTGAGCTCAAGGCCAACCTGAACTGGGTAGTAAGACTGTCTCAAAAAGACCAAAAAGAAAAAGAAAAGATTTAGCGATTTAGCTTTTAGAAACCCGGTATGCGGGCCCAGAGAGATAGCTCAATGGAATAAGCTCTTGCCTGGAAAGCACAGGGTCCTGAGTTCAATCCCTGGTACAACAAAAACAACAAAGAAACAAAAAAAAGAAAGAAACCAGGTATGCATAGTAGCACTCTAGAGCAAGAGGATTCAAAAGTTCAACCCCAGCCTGAACAATTAGTGAATTAATGAGATACTGCCTCAATATTTTTTTAGAAAGGACATGATGGAATGTACCTGTAATCCCAGCACTCTGGCCAGGAGCCTAAAACAGGAGAATGTCAAGTTCACGGTTTGAGCCCAGTCTGGACAATTTAACAGGTTAAAGAAACCCTGTCTCAAAGTGAATACCAAAACAGCTTGGGGGTATAGCTTGGTGCAAACTTTTTTTTTTCTTTCAATGTCTTCTTTTTTTGTAGAACCGGGGATTGAACTCATGCCCTTATGCTTGCCAGGGAAGCAATTATTCCACTGAGCCATCTCCCCATTTGGTGCAAACTTTACAGAAACACACACAGCAGTGTCCCTCTAACCCAGGTTTTTCCAATGGTTTTTCTTTTCTTTTTATTTTTTAAAATTTTTTATTTTTGCAGAACCGGGGATTGAACCCAGGCCCTTGCGCTTGCAAGGCAGTTTTTCTTTTCTTAAGATAGGTTTTACTATGTAATTCAGGCGGACCTCAAACTTGCTATGCAGCCAGACTGCCCTCAAACTTACAGTGGTCATCCAATCTTAGTTTTCCCAATGCTATTATTGCAGACATATTCCACCATTCTGTGTTGGTCTTTGTTGTTGGCATTGTGTTGCGGGGTGTGGTATTGTATACCTGTAATTCCAGCACTTGGGAGGCTGAAGCAGGATCACTGGGAATTTGAGGCCATCCTGAATTACACAATGAGATCCTGTTTTTAAAAAATGAGGGGCCGACCAAATAGCTCAGTGGATTCAAGTGCCTGCAAGCAGGTGCAGGGGCCGGGGGTTTGATCCCCAGGCCTGTTGGGGGTGGGGGAGCGCTGAGATGCAGTTGAGACTGGGCAGCAGTTGAGACTGGGCCGTGTCACGTGCCTAATCCCAGCTCTTGGGAGGCTGTAAGCAGATGGAACACGAGTCCCATCTAGTAGTGAAACCCTGAATACCTTGTAGACCCTTCCCTAAAATATGGGAAAAAAAAAAAAGAAAGAAAGAAACAAGACAGGCATGGTGGCACACACTCATAATCTCAGCACTGAGGATGCAGAGGCAGGAAGATCATTTGTGACTTCGAGGACCAGCCTGAGGTATAAAGTGAACTTAAGGCCAGCCGTACTGCATAACAAGATCCTTTCTCAAAAAGACAAAAGGGGCTAGGGAGATAGCTTGGTGATCTAAGTGTCTGCCTGCCAAGTACAAGGACCCTATTTCAATTCCCAGTACCACATGCCATGCCACCTTGGAATCCCAGGCTTGCTCATCTGGCTGCCCAAAGCAGGTATTTTGGCACGTGCCTGTAATCCCAGTGGTGGGAAGGCTGAGATAGGATCATTCCGAGTCTGAGCTGAGCTGCGCCAAATAAATAAGCAAAAAAAAAAAAAAAAAAAAAAGATTAGATGATTTTAAAAATTAGAAAGAAAAGACCCCTGAAACAAGCATTATGCAATTTGTGTACTGTTTTTTTGTTTTGTTTTGTGGAGCTGGGAATTGAACTCAGGCCCTTGCACTTGCCAGGGAAGCTCTTATTCCACTGAGCCATTTCCCTGGCCCCTATGGTACTGGTTTTTGAGGTGCCATTCTATGGCTTTATTGGCAAGTGTGTAATAAAGTGGTTAGGTCACTAGGGGTCAGTGTTAAAGTTTTGTTTTGAGCTGCTGAAAGTTAGCAGAAGTGAGTGCTGTCAGCTGGCACTCACTACTCAGATTTGTCCTCTAGAGATGGGGTGGGAGGCACTGTGGATTCACCCTGAAACAGTTGGAGGTATCTTTTGGTCCTGACATTAGGGACCTCTAAAATATTGGAAATTAAGATGGTATGGGAGTTGCTGGGGAGATGGCTCAGTGGAATAAGTGCTTCCCTGGCAAGCGCAAGGGCCTGAGTTCAATCTCTGGTCTGCCAAAAAAAAAAAAAAAAAAAAAAAGATGGTATGCATAAGATTGGACATGGTGGTATGCACCTGTAATCCCAGCACTTGGGAGGCTGAGAACAGGAGGATCACTATAAGTCCTATCTGTATAGTGAAATCGTATAGACCCAGTGCTACATACATTAAAAAAAAAAAAAAGATAATGGGTAGATACTGTTTCCCTTGGACCCTCCAGTGAATGAACATGAACTGCCAGAACAATTTAGAGCCAGGAAATGGTTTTGGTTTGCAGGAAGCTTGCCCTGAAATATCACCCAGACAAGAACCCTGATAACCCAGAGGCTGCAGACAAGTTTAAGGAAATCAACAACGCCCACGCCATCCTGACAGATGCCACAAAAAGAAACATCTATGACAAGTATGGCTCTCTGGGGCTCTACGTGGCTGAACAGTTTGGGGAAGAGAATGTCAACACCTACTTTGTACTCTCCAGCTGGTGGGCCAAGGTGAGAAGGGGATTGGGCAGCAGGCTCCTAAGTCCCGAGGGCACTAGGATAGATATCTCAAGCTTAGTAGGCTTGTAGACAGTGAAGGATCTAGGCAAGCCAGGCATGGTGGTGCACGCCTATAATCTCAGTAATCAGGAGACTGAGATGAAAGGATTGCTTGTGAGTTCAAGGCCAACTTGAACTGCATAGTGAGACAGAAAAAAAGATTGGTACATTTGACTTAGACACCCCATACTTCTAAGAAATGGTCTTGGGCAAGTGGTAGTCTTCCTTTTCCTCCTGTGCAGTGGGCAGAGGTTGCAGCTGGTGTGGCAGCCAGCATACACAGCACACATCCAGCAAGGTCCATGCTGAGCCACTTGTCCCGCAGGGTTTCTTTCATGTGTGGCTCTTGAGTTCTTCAGAGGATTGAGGTAGGAAACAACCATTTTAGGATGGCATACTTAGACTCTTTATTGTCAGGAAAGGAGAAAGTTTCTTGAAATTAATATCAGAAACTCTTGACATCAGTTTTTTTTTTTTTTGGCGGAACCGGGACTTGAACTCAGGCCCTTGTGCTTGCCAGGGAAGCACTTATTCTACTGAGCCATCTCCCCAGCCCCTCCCCCCCCTTTTTGAATGTGTGTTTGTTTTCTTGGTACTGTGAATTAATCTCAATGCCTTGCACTTGCCAGGCAGGCACAGTGCCACTGAGCCATATCTACCTGGACCTCAATTGTTTTCTCTTTTTTTTTTCTGGTGGAACTAAGGATTGAACTCATGCCCTTGCACTTGCTAGGAAAGCGCTTATTCCACTGAACCATTGTTTTCCTGGCCCCAAATATTTCTTTTCCTTTTTGGGCAGAACCAGGCCCTTGCCAGGCAAGCTCTTACTCTACTAAACTATCTCCCTGGCCCCCTTATTTTTCACCTTTCTCGTTTACCCTATTTGTCTACTATATATAAGTCCCAAAGGTATGAATTGCCCCATTGTTTTTAGTTGTTGCAAGCCTACCTGCCCTTACTAGTCAGCTGGGGTCCCCTCTATAAGTTACTGCTCGTGCTCTCTCCTGTGCCCTCCATTCCCAAGCCTTTTCTTTGTGTATCATCTGAAAAGCATGCCCTCCACAGCTCTTGTCCTGTTGGGGAGGCCCTTTACCTGGTGGCCTAGGAGGCCATGCAGTGCCAGCATTCTTTTCCTAGGCCCTTTTTGTCTTCTGTGGCCTCCTCACCTGCTGCTACTGCTGCTGCTGCCTATGCTGCTGCTTCAACTGCTGCTGTGGGAAGTGCAAGCCTAAGGCCCCCGAGGGTGAAGAGACCGAGTTCTACGTGTCCCCTGAAGACCTGGAGGCACAGCTGCAGTCTGATGAGAGGGGTGAGTTCCTGCCCCAGGACCCGCATGTGTGTGTGGGGCAGAGCCAGCATGGGCCCTGAACAGTGTCAACTGTCTTGTCAAACAGGAGGGCACTGACACTGTGCCGCGAGTGTTTGTGGTGGCAGCTGGGACTGTTGAGGTGTGAACGTGGACACTTGAGGTAAAGCAGGTGCAGGGATCTGTCCCTGCCCGTGAACTGTGGTAGCCGTAGATCTGAGGGGACAAGAGGTGGGGAGGGCAGCAAGCAGGTGGGGAGGGCTGAGGGCTGGTAATGACTTGAGGCTACTGAGGAAGTGTGTTGGGTGGTCAGCAAGTAGCCTCTCCCCTCTGAGTGTCTGTCCAGGTGGCCGAGTGTTGTGACGCGAGGACCCTGTGATGGGCACATGGCATGGCTGTTGCCCTTGCATGATGAGGCTGCTTGCTTACTTTGCAGAGGCCACAGACACGCCAATTGTTGTACAGCCTGCGTCTGCCACAGAGACCACCCAGCTCACGGCTGACTCCCACCCCAGCTACCACACTGATGGGTTCAACTAAGTTCAGGAAAAGCTGTGATTAGAGGATGAATCAGCACCCAGCCACTGCAACCTTAGAATCATGAACTGTAGTCACCGAGATGGGGAGGCAGCAGCCAAGCAACCTGCCTGGCTGCCTAAGGCCCCTCCACCTCTACGCCCACCCATCTGTCAATCCTCCATACATGAAGTGCGTAGCATGCAGTATTTAAAGCAGTGTAGCTACGGTCTTCTGTTTTTCCTTTTTTAATAGCATGTATGGGTTGTGTTCAGTGTCTGTGTTGTGGACATGCCACGGCCTAGCTACATTAACTGGACAGTGGGGCTGCCTGAGGCTTTTGGTCAGGTTGGTCCAGGAAGGGCTGACCGCAGCTGCCAGGTTCCACCTGACCAGTTGGGCTAGGAAAGAACAGGCCTCTCTTTGTACCCTGGAGGCAGGTGCTGCTTGTAGAGCTGCATCTCCATCTTGACTTGGGTGTCCAAGGTGGGGTGAGGTCCACACTCTGTGCTCCCTGGTCCTGAGGCTGCAGGCAGGGCACCGATATCCTGGTGGGGAAAAGAAGTGGGCTCCACCCTCCCAGCATCACAGTCATTTCAGTGGTGTTTGTGTTGGACACAGTGTGCACCTTCCACCCTTGGCCTCTTGGGAGGGTTTTTTCAGTGGAGAGATTTCTGTGGAAAGTACACACACATCTTCTGAGGGTGAAATCAAGCTCAGCACAGCATCTTCAGCCTGTATCTCTACCACATGGACTGAGATTCCTGTCCTTAGAGGTGTGTCCCTTGCCAGTGTGTGGGAAGTCATTTGTCTCTGTTCCCATACCTTTCCCAAGTTTGCAGCTGGATCAGTGGGGCCATGGTCTCTCCTTCCTCTTCTGTAGGTCAGACTCCACATTCCTTCAAACTTATCTATTTTTTAAATCTTTTGAACTTCTGAAGACTGCAAGTGATAGCATCTGCTTAGTTACAGTCTGAAGGTCTGTGAGTCCATGTGGCAATGGCACATGGCTGCTATGTCTAGGAAATGTTGCATAAGTGTGCAGCCCGCAACACCCTCCTCCCTGTGCTTGCCAGAGCTTGGCCCATTCCATGGCCTTCATCTCTGCCTGGCATCCATGATTCAGAAGAGTAGGAATACTGGGTTCCAGGAGGCAACATCTGGAGCCAAGGTGCCTCAGGAGAGTTGGCCCCAGGGAGGCTGCGGTCATGCCTCAGCTCATCAGCTAACCTGGAAGCTAGTGTTGGACCACAAACCCCTGCATGAACCACTAGCAGCTGGTCTCTTCCCTCAGTGCCCCAGGCTTTCTGGATGTACCCTGGGTACATCCAGGAGAGCTGAGGAAATGTAGAAATGAGCCCCTCTGGACTCAGGTTTGGAGCTGCCCCACCCCCAGCAGCTACTAACCTGTGCTAGGTTCCTGCAGACTCTTCCAATGCCAGCAGAGATAAAGGAGAGGGCTCATGTGGAGATTCCATGGCCCTGGTGACTTGTATGCTCCACTAGGGTACTTTCCTCTCTGCCTGCTGATTCTTGGCTCCAGCTCACCAGCATATCCAGAGAGGAGGGTCAAGGAGTTACGATGTTGTAAGAAGGAGCAGCAGTGTGAGGACCAAGCTGTCATGCTTCAGAATATATCACTGTTTATTGTTCCCCAGCCCATCCTGGTTAATGTGCAGTGATGCTGCAACCCATAGCTGTTGTCCCACATGGGCCAAGAGTTGGTTGGCTGCCAGCACCAGGTATTTGGGTGGGTTTGTCTGTTTTGCTCATTAACATGATCATGAAAACATTAGGGGAACATTCACCTAAGATTTGTTAGAAATAATGTTTACATCAGACCTCAGAAAGATAAAAAAATGCACTATTGGGCCTGTCCAGAGATAGGAAGTGAGAAAAATGGATGGATTTCTTATATGCCAGCCCCAGTATGACAACAGTGAGTGACACCACAAAAAGGACACTTGGTCAGCCTTTGTGACTTCCTAAATATCATTAGAAAAGTTAGTTATTCTCCACAATGGCCAGAAACCAGGTTCAAAATGTGGACAAAGTCGAAAGTGTCGTGGCCTGGCCCGCATCTTCAAGGACAGCCATCCTGGTCTGTAAGTCTGTGGCTCTTCCCTCCTGTCCCAGTGATGCTGGCTCCTGAGGGAGTGTGGCACTTGAACCCAGTGTCCTATGGAGTTTCTGAAGCTAAAGAAGTCATGTAGAATGTGTGAAAGTGAATATGAAAGTTGCCAAGTTAATGGCAGTGATTGCCCAAGACCTGGCCAGGGATGACTGGATGTCGAGGTTGGGAGCCTTTTCCATCACCTGGTCTTGATACAGACCCCTCTTCTCTGTTTTATTATGTTGGCCTTAGGCCTAATGAGTTTTGGCCCTTTTAATAGTCTTGAGGAGTCAGCTTGTACCCACTTCTATCCAAGCGTTAGCAAATCAAAATGACCCTTCAGTTCTCCTCAGACTCCTAGGCTGGTGGCCCTAGCAGGATTCCACTCCCAGACTGTAGATGGTGTCATGGTGTCAGGGCATATTGCTTGTACAGTGCTGCAGCCAATGTGCATGGAAGCCTGTCCCTCCGGGTCCAGGCAGTACTGATTACTTCTAAGCTGCAGGAAGAATGTGGGAAAGACCTGTGAGGCCATCTCACAGGAGCTGCTGCTGTTGCTGTCACTGTCTGAATTTGTTTCTGCTCAGTGATACGGTCTTTTCTTGTCTTCTTTTTCGCTTTATTCTATTTTTAAACTGCTTTAGATATTACTGCTCACTGCTCATGAGCCTTCCTAGTTCTCTGATGTTAATGTAGCCAACACCCAATGGGACCTGCTAGAAAAAGAAACCAGAGCACTCACTCTAGTTAGCTGGAAACATCTCAGTGTTGTGGGTTGTTGGATTTGGCCACAAGCAAAAGTCTGAGAAAGGCCCTGAATCATGAAACATCAGGACTCTTTAGCTATCTGGCGCCATGTTCCATTGGCAGCCACACCATCGTCCTGCTAAGCCCATGGCAGTCTGTTCCAGGTGAGCCTGTGCTGGAGGAGTGTCCATCAGTGTGCCTGCTATCTCAGGAGATGGTGGCCTTGGGGTGCAGAATGTCCCTGGAAGGTCCAAGAGCTGTGGGCTGAACCGGGGTGGATCCTCTCCCTGCACTGGCCCTCAGCACACTGTGCCCTGGGAAGCAGTTCATGAGGGGTGTACCAAGTGACTGATGTCATTTCTTTCCAGTATTCTGAACTGTGAACCCATGTGGCCCAGGACTGACTTGTTTCTGTTATACTTCGGTTATAAATCATCCTCCTGTGGAATTGGCAAAAGCTACATCTTTATTGTACTCACAAGCACGGTTTGCATTGTCACATGCTGTGAGTGTGGGCTATGGTGTGTGTCTCTGTGTACATATGTGTATATGTATATATTGTGCAGCAGGCCTGTCATGCTGCTGTCCAGTGGCTAAGCGATAAGTACAATAAAGTTCACTCTCAAGTGGCTCTGGTTTCTTGGAAAGTTGAGCGGGGTTAGGGTTTCCATGTGGTCTTCCCTGTGGATGCATAGTAGGAAACTGAGCTGCTGTGTGCAGAAAGCGCTTGTGCCTGAAAGCACTGTTGAGGCCCTGCCAGTGTTTGACTTCAGGGTTGGGTGTGAGGTGGCTGTCATAAACATATTCTTGGGGATTCTGTCTGCTCATCTGATCCACAGGTATGGGAAATCTAGGAACTGACTGGAAACCCTCCTCTTGAAAGTGCTTTTCTGAGGACTAAATACAATCAGTGGCAAGATTGCCTGGACAGGGACTCTGTGCTGGCCAGTCTTGGGAAGGATCAGAGGCAATTGACGCCACCCTGCAGGAAGGGGCTGGGCCACGCACCTTATAGGCAGCACTGGGCAGATTTAATTTCCTGGTAATGGGGCTGTTTCAATCAGAAAGGAGGGTTACACTGAAGCATATATATGCTATTTTTTAAAAATTAAATGCAAGTGCATGGAAGCAGTTGTCTGTGCACATGTTTTCCCTCACTCCTGGAAACCAGTCCCTGGGGTGCGGAATGCAAGCTGCTGTCAGAGCCCTGGCCAACTCTTGCCTGCACTCCAAGGGCCAGGCTGGAGGGCTCAGATGGTTTCGCATGGTGATCTTCGTCTTGTATGTCTGAATGTTGACCTGAAAAATAAAGATAACTGTTGTAAAATAAATCTTTTCACTGTAGAATAGGTGTGTCTTATTTTAATGATACCTTCAGAATCCTTTCTCATGAGTTTTGCACTAAGGTGTTGGTTGCCCTCTGGCCCTTCCAGCCCCCCTGGTAGTTGGAACCTTTCTCCTCTCCAGCCTGGTACAAGTATGAGTATCCTCCTCTTGGTTTTTTACCTCCATCCCCACACCCCTGTTTTGTAAATACAAAAATTTTTGCTAGGTGTGGTGGCATAGACCTGTAATCCTAGCACTCAGGAGGCTGAGGCAGGAGGATTGTTGTGAGTTCGACACTAGCCTGAGCTACAAAGTGAGTTTAAGGCCAGCCTGAACTGCATTGAGACCCTGTCTCAAAGACCAAAAAAAAAAAATTTTTTTTTGCATTAGCTAATGGGGCTGCAAGCTAACAGGTCCTAGAGGCTGAATTCTTACCTTAGCCCCAGAGCCAGTGATAATCTTACTCATATCTTGGGGAACCCCTATGTTTTCTGCACACCAAGCCCACAATCCTTGATCCTGCTGTCCTGTAGTGATTTACCCCACATCACTCGTGGTGTGCGCATGGCCATTTGGGCTGGCCCAGTTTCCGGATGAGCAGGTGCAGGTATCTAGAGTGGTAAGTGTGGGTGCCATCATAAAGCAGCCCCTGCTTTGACATGGTTGCCCAGTTCCAGTGCTGAGCCCTTACTTTATGGGCAGCATAAAGTAAGATGGGGAAGGAAAGAGGACGCTGAAGCAGCACATCTCTGGTGCACACATGGCCAGCCCCTACTGTCCCCCATAGCAGTGATTGGTCACTGAGGCTAAGCTTGTGTTGTGGGCTTACCTGCAGTTGGCTCCATTTGATCATTGAGATTTCCCAGAGTTGCCCTTCCTGCCCTCCCCAGGGTATCTGGACATGATGCTAAAGCAACTTCTGCCCTAGCTGCCTGAGTGGCTCTGAACTGATGGTCCTGTTTTGTGCTGCCTGCTTAGCACAACCAACCCTGCCACTCCTCACCCCCTGCCTTCCTGATGTCACAGTCCTTGGGGGTGGTGTGAAATACGCTGTTGCCTTGGTGTCAGGGAAAGGAGCCTGGACATAGTGCAGCCCAATCTGTCATGGCCCTTGTGCTTTTCTGTTCCAACATCTCCCAGGTAACCATCCAGTCCTAAACTCCTGGAGATGGTACCTTGTCTACCCAAGCAGGTGTGCCCCTTAAGTGCTGTTTGGCAAACAGTAAGGTCTGCCTGGGTGAGGCCAGTATCAAGGCAGTCACCTTGACCCAGAAGGCCTGCAGAAACCCTTGTGGTTGACACCTCTGCTGTCCACTGCAGCTATCTTTCTGTGTCTTTGATCTTAGGGTAGAACGAGGCAAAAAGCTCTCAGCTGAAAAGCAACTTAGTTACAGTGAGTTTTAAAATATTCTCATTCAGGCCTAAAATGAAATAAATCTGATTTACATTTTAGATTTAAAAAATTAACTGGATTGAAGACCAATTTGTGCCTCTCCTGAACCTGATCTGTTTTCTGGGTTGGCCCCTCCATTGCCATCCTTTTCTGGCTACCAGTTTAAAATTTGTTTGCCAGGCACATGTGACTCAAGTCTGTCAGCACTCAAGAAGGCTAAGGCAGTAGAGTTTGAGGCCAGCCTGAACTACACAGCGAGACCGTCTCAGAAAACCAAAAGAAGCTTGTCCATCAGTTCCTGTATCACCAGTTTACACAATTTTACATTATACATTTACATTATACATTTTTCAAAGTTACAGTATACATTTTTCATTCAGCATAGCTTTTCGTCTTTTTGTTCTGTTGCTGGAGACTGAATCCAGGACCTGGTGCCTTTTGTGTCTATAGAAAGGGTGGTGGTTGAACCCATGGCTTTCACTCTGAGCTATGTTTCCATCCTCTTTTTATTATTTAAGACACTGTCTCAATCACTAAATTTACCAGGCTGGGTTCAAGCTTGTTATCCTCCTCCCTTAGCCTCAAAGAGTGCTGGGATTACTATAGGTTAAACTCTACCTTCTGCTGCCAGTAAGTCTTGGCCCCAGAAGTTTGTTTCTTATGTCTGTAGGCCAGCCATGGTGGTTTGTGCTTGTAATCCTAGTACTCCTGAAGGCTGGAGCTGGAAGATGTAGCTCAATGCAAAGCAGGCCTTGCTTCAGTCTCCAGCCTTGTGGTTACATAGGCAGATGGATGGATGGGCTGTGAGACTAGGCTTCATCCACTTCAGCTTATAATCTGTGTGGGCTTGGCCACACAGGCTTTTCACTTTTTTTATTGTGGAAACTGCTGCTTCAGGGTGGGGTCGCCAAGAGTGGTGTTTGAAGGCCTTTCCTTGACTAGGCCCTGCAGCACCTTGTGGCTTCCCTGCCCTCACTCCGTCAGTGTCCTTAGCGTCAGAACATTTCCCTGTGTTCTCTTATGACTTACATATGTAGCATCCATGTTTATTATTTTCAACATTAGCTAATGTTGCATATACTCTCTGAAGCTGTGGCACCAAGCCTGAATGATGGGCATTCAGGGCAGTGGACACCCCCCTGACCCCCCCAGCAAGGGGAGGATCCTGGATGAGGTGGGGGTGGGGCGGGGCCGTTGGGTGTGCTGGTCTCCCGCGTGGAGGGTTGCGGGACACAGCTTCTCTGGCTGGGGTGAGCAGCCTTGCAGTCACTTGCTCTTGTCCAGTGGACCATAGCGGTGACCCCCCCCCCCCAGGCCACAGGAGGAAGGATGCCAAGAGCCTGGGAGATACCCAAGATGGCCAGACTGAGGAGGGCAGCAGGGTGCAGTCAGACAACCGAGCTTGTTCTGGAAGAGAACGCCCTTGTGCCCAGCACTCCCTGCCAGGGACCCTCAGGACTCACATCTTGGCACTGGTCGATGCAGGAATGGGGCATGTGGTGAGAAGAACTTGGGATCCACGCCCTGAACTTGGTTCCCTGAAGTCACCATTGCTCCCAGCCTACAGCATCCATGTATCAGTCTGAGCACTTCAGCAAGACCTTAAGATTTTAAAATAAAATTGTCTCCTCAGCAAATAAATAAATAAATTAAATAAAGAGGTAGGTTGGGGTGTAGCTGAAGGAGTCACTGGGCTTAATCCCGGGGAAAGGGATTCACCTGCTCACCCCCTTACCTACTCCCAGAACCTTAAAAATCCCTAACCTCAAGGGGCTTCTTTGGTTGTCTTCTGCTGCCCACAGCTCTGAAGCCGGTCCATGCAGAAGGCCTTTTGCCCAAGATATGTCCTGACAATAAGCCAGAGTGCCCTGGAATCCGGACATCTTTGCCTGGTGTTTTCCAGCTTCTGATGGCCCAGTTCAGGCGCTGTGAGGGCCAGATCCTTCTCTGGCTCATCCCAGACGTCACACTTCCCACATCACACGATGACCACCTAGGTCATTTTCATAACCATGGGCTTGTGCCTTCTGCTGGGCTTCCTAGGTTTCTCATTCAGCCAATCCAGGGTGCCCATTGTCATCTTGTGACAGCTGACGCTGGGGATGGGGCAGCATCTCACGGGCTGACAAACCTGAGATTGACCTGGAGACAGCATTCTCAGGTTGGACAGTCCTGGAGGCACTGCCCAGAGCAGCTGGCAGAACTAGACCAGGTGGACTGCAGAAGAGGCTCCAGGTCTGCATCCAGCCCACCCCAGCCCCGGCTGGCCACTAACTGATGTCAGTCCCACACACCCTGCTTTGGGCTTCCCTGATCCCCGAGGAACCAAGGTACCTGGAAAGCAGCACAAAAGCTCCTGGCCCCCAACCCCAAATCTGAACCTCAGCAGACTCCCTAAAAAGCGCTGCCCATTCATGGGCTTGATGTCAGGCATTGTTTGGGTCTTGCAATTCCCAGTACCTGCCATAGCTATGTTCTAGGAAGGGTATGAAGTTGGAGCCTGGTCCTCAAGGCCCTCAGGTTTAGGCCTCCTTCCTGCAGGATTCTAGGCCCCTACTGATCCTAAGAGCCCGAAGACATGTGGAGGGCAATCCTAGAATCCCAGCACTGGGGAGGCTGAGGCAGCATTGCTGAGAGTTCCAGGCCTGCCTGGGTTACATAGTGCGTTCAGGACCAGCCTAAACTATACATCGAGATCCTATCTCAAAACAAGGGTGAGCTATGCCCTGGTGCATGCTTCTACTCAGCTACTTGGGAGTCTGAAGCAGGAGTATCACAATTTCTAGAGCACCTGGGCAACTTAACAAGAATTTGTCTTCAAATAATTTTTAAGTAAAAGTATATAGAGTTCAGGATGTAGCTGAGAGTTATAGTATTTACATAGCATGTATAAGAACCTCCGTTTTGTTCCCAGTACTGGAAAAATGGGAAGTTCCCAAAAAATGGATGAAGCTCCCATTTTCTATGGGCTGGAGGCCCATTACTTCCATCTATGAACCCCTCCATGCACACTTGCGTGTGCATCTGTGTCTGTGGTGTGTGCTGTGTGGCTGCATGTGCCACATGGGTGGAACCCTCCCCAGAGTGACCAAGGCACAGCTTAGCTCCTCAGTGCATATCCAAAACCTGGCTAGGACAAATGACACCTCCCTAGGCTTGAGCCTCTGAATGTGTGGTCTGCAGGTTTCTAGCATGGAGCCTGAGTGGCCTGTGGGCCAAGGTCACATGGAGACACAGAAGGGGTCCACTCACCCACTCACCATGACCTTGGACTCCTACTTCAGTTGTGTCCCGTGTCTGGGTGCAGACAAGCCATCTGCTTTATCTGCAGGCTACCACCTCTGCCCAGCAATTTCCTGTCCCTGCCCCAAGATAAGCCTTTCCCTGACAAGGCCTTTGGAGGGCAGGGTGAGCCAGCTAAGAGGTTTCAGGTCCCTCACTACCTGCCTGGAGATCAGCACCTATGTATATATGTTTGTGTTACCCCACTCTGGCAAGATCAAATGTCCTGAGAAGCTGGACTGTTACCTCACTCTGGAGTCCAGGTGTGGCAGGGGGCTGTCCCACAGAGGCCCTAGCCATGTGCTTGCAGTGAGGCTCTTTCTACTGCTCAGTCCCTCCCTCAGCTGTCCACACGGACTTCCCCTGGGTCCCTTGATAGTACAAACATGGAAGAAGTGGTCAGAGGCTAACTTGTGACACTCAGAATCCTAGATGGTCCTGTATCCTTCCTGGTCCAGACAGGATGGCCACCAAGCTGTGAGGCTCTCAGAGTTCTGGGATTGCCCTCATTACCATCTGGCAATGAGCCCTTTCCTCCAAGACTGTGCTATAACTCAAGACTTCCCCCTCGTTGGGAGAAGTCTGTGCCACCCTTACTGTCCCCTTGTGGTCTCATAGCTTAGGATGGGGTGGCCATCTCTTGCACTCTACGAGAGACTGTCTACCAGGTCCCGGCCAGAATACCCTCTGTATCCCAGCTAATCAGTCAGACTTTTATTTTCTAAAGCTTTATTTTATAAAATAATTTTTTTTTGGTAACGTTTAAAAAAATTAAAGTTAACATTTCTTTTTTCAAGACAGGGTCTCCTTGTATAGTTCAAGCTGGCCTTGAACTTCTGGTGTTCCTCCTGCCTCAGCCTGTGGAGTGCTGGGATTACAGGTGTGCACCGCCACACCCAGCTTCAGTTAACATCTTAGCTCTGTGATCCCGGACAGGAGCAAGAGGGAGGGTTGGGGGCTGATGGCTCAACCTAGAAGGCTAGCCTGTGGAGGCCACCTCCTCCTCATCACTGCCATCAGGGACTGCATCTGTGCCAAAGTAGCGATCACCAAAGTTCCCTGTTGGAAGAAGCAGCCTCGTGTGATGGAGCCTGAGGTCACAGCCCTGCCCCCAGCCTCCAACGAAAGGGCCAGGAGAGCCTCACCAATGCCTGGGATGATGCGGAAAAGGTCATTGACACGTTTGTCCACAGCTGTGGTAATGATTCTCACACGAGGGAATGCGTAGGCCACTGAGTGCACGCCCATCTCTGCCATCAGTAGTGACAGCAAGAAGATCTTGTCCTCAGGCACATCATGGTCCTGGCCAGGGCAAGTGCTGGATCAGCCCCCCACCCCATGGGAGCCTCTGTGCCCACAGGGCACCCACTTACCAGGAGCACGCGCACTGCCATCATGGCAGCCGCGCCTGTGGACACTGTGCAGTCCATCAAGATCACATGGTCATCGCTGATGTCTTTGGGTAGGCGCAGATAATGGAGCTGTGGGCAGCGAGGTGTGAGCTGCGTCCCACCAGGCTCCCTGCCCCGCCAGCCCTGCCCTATGACCTTAGCACCTCAGGCTCCCCAGTCAGCTGGTTGGTCTGGATGAGAATGGTCCCAATTCGGACATCTTTGCACACAGCACGCAATGCAGGCTCCATAGTCTCCCCAGCACGTAGGATAGACACACCTGTGATCTGTGAAGAGGAGGTGGTGTGAGCTCAGCACCCACCTCCAGCTGACAGCCAGCCCTGGCCCCACATACCTGCTTCCCTGCATAGCACTTGCCCGCGTAGTCCTGGCCCTGTGGGGTCTGCACCACACAGTCCTGAAAAGAAGGAGCCAGTATTTATGAGCCCCAAGCCCCTGCCCCATCTGTGGGCCCTGGCCCACCCCATGGGCAGTGCCTCACTTGGAAGGGGAGGAAGGAGAGGGCGTGCTCAATCAGCAGCCTCATCAGCCTCTTGGAGTAGAAGATGAACTCGTCCCGGCTGGTTTCCTTATCCCTGCCGGGAAGAGAAATTAGCTTAGCGGGACTGGCTCCTGGGGTCGCCCCTCCTTGCCTGCAAGTGGGTGCTCACCTGATGATGGTGTGCATGCCACGCACCTGAGGTGTGCTCTTGAGGACACTCAGCGTCTGGGGGAGGGGGTGGCACTGGTGTGCTGAGGCCAGCGCAGCCCTGGAGACACAAACCAATTAGAGATACTCACAAATGGGCATCCGTTCCCAGGGCCCTCCTTGCCCCAGGACAGCTGTGGGGAAGGCGGCTGGCAGGCTAGGTGCTGGCTGCCTGGCTGTAGCTGATCTGAGGACAGGGCTTAGGACAAGTGCTGTCCCACCTTCACTGCCAGCTGACAGGCAGAAAACAGTATCTGGCCAAGAGTCTGGGGGGCAATAGGCTGCCAGCTAGGCTCAGAGGAAGCCACAGGGGCCTGGGCAGCAGAAGGTGGGCTCAGAGTGGTGAAAAGTCCTAAATCCAGGACAAGAAACTTATCCCCAACCTCTCCCCAGCTAGGCGGTAGGTCAAGCCCTGCCCAGGCCCACATCTCCAGGTAGTGCAGGGCCCCACAGCAGAACAGGCAGAGGCTCAGCAGGGCTGGCGCCCCCAAAGCCTGAGAGGGAAAGGTGACTAGGTGCGTGCAAGGGCAGAAGGCAGGGGGGAAGGGGAGATAGTGCAGGAGGCAGAGAGGGTCAGAGGGACTGGACAGGGCAGCAGGGACAATAGGGGCTGTGTGGGAAGGCAGAGGGCTGGCAGGGGAGCAGGGTGCAGGGTGGGCTGTGGGAGGGCAAGGGCATGGCGTGGCAGGCAGGAGGCACACAGCGCAGCACATCCAGAGCGCGCTCTGCTCACATATCCCAACGCAGCTTCCTCTGCTCGCCAGGTGAAGAGCGTGTTCAGGGAGGGAACAAGGCAGGAAACGGGTTTATACAGAGGAAGAGAACAGAAAGAAGACCACTTAGTGGGAGAGCAGCAGTGTCCCTGCAGACGGGCCCAGCCGGAGGGCAGAGGTGAGGAGGCCAGACGCCTGCTTGAGCTCAGGCACCCTTCCCTCCTGCCGCTGGCCACTTCCTGTGGCTGAAGGAGGCGTGTGGGGCACTGGCCACCACTTTCTTGGGTGACCAGAGAATGGAAAATGGAGCTAGCCACAGCCTAGAAACTTCTCAGAACAAAAGGTTTAAGATGGACCTGACAGGAGGCCTGCGGTACCCCAGTTTTGGTGAGGGACAAGCAGAGAGGCATGCAAGGACCGGAAGCAGGGTGGCAGGAAGGTGGCCCTGGAGGCATTTCTAAGCATCCTTAGGGTTGGGTCAGCCAGAGCTTCCCAGCCCCCAGGACAGCCTGGGGGAAGGGTAGGGTCCTGGTACTGCCCAAGGCTTGGCAGGTTCATCTAAGCATTGTATGAGGGACTCAAGGACAGAGAGGGGCACAACAGCCAGGGAGGATGTGGGAAGGGCCAAGGCCTCACCCCCAAACCAGTGAGGAGGCAGGGCCAGGCCCTCTGGCTGCTGGGTTCCACAGACGGGGCCTTCACCCAAGTAGGCCCACACAGGTGCTGTGATCTGGGGCAAATTTAAACTCTCTGTGCCTCAGACTCATCCGCCCACAGAAGAAGCAGAAGCAGAGCCACTCTGCCCTCTGCATCAGGAGAAGGGCCACCTGCTATCTGGCCAGGTACAAGCTCAGCCCTGCAGTTCCATGTGAATGTTGGAAATGCCTCCGTCTATGCAGACAGTGGTGGAAGTCTTACCTGACGCTGAGTTCACGCTGTGGCAGCAACACAAGGAAACACAAGGGAATGGGTGATGCATCAGTGACCAGGGCAGGCACCGGGTTCCCCCCTCCCGGGAATGGACAGGCCACAGCCCTGTGGGGAAATGGCCCAGGCAGCTGCCAGCAGTGGGGGGGGGGGGGTGCGCTTCTAATGGCCTTGAATGAGGGCCATTTGCGTCACACCTGTGGTTCTAGATGGGGCAGTGAAAGCCAGATTCCCCGTGCCCATTCTGCAGGTGCCAGGCCTCCAGTATCATTGCACTAGTGGCTGAAGGACAGAGACCACACCCAGACTCAGACACCAAGTTACCAAGTGCCCCCACTTGTACTCAGAACTGAAGCCCCATCATTCTGGGCCAGTGAGGCAGTGTATCTCTATTGCTGTCCCCAAAGGGTTGAGAGGGATAAGAGTGTACCCTTTCTTCAAGGGCATTCTTCAGCTGTGGTCAGAGTGGCCAAGCCCTTGGCTAGGGCCTGAGATCCATGACCCCAGCAGCACAAGAGGCTGGGGCTGGGCAGGGGGATCAGGCTGGCAGAACAACCTTATGACCTAAAGGCTGACACCTTCGTGGGACACACAGTGTGCAGGGCAGAGCGGCAGGGACTTGGCCGCACCTGGCCAACTCACCTCCTCCAGCTGGCTGTGGACATGCTGCACAATCAGGTCGATGGCCACCGTGTTCCCGCTCCCTGGGCAGACAGAGGGGGGCAACTCAGAAGCCAGGTTGCCTGTGTGCCCAACCCCGTAGCAGTGGCCTGGCAGCCGCACCTCTGGGCACAACAATGTCTGCCAAGCGCATAGTTGGTTGGATGTACTGGTCAAAGGCGGGCTTGACAAACTTGTTGTACTGCTTGATAACACCCTCGATGTCCCGGCCTCGCTCGCTGATATCCCGGCGCAGCCGCCGCACCAGTCGGATATCGGAGTCTGTATCCACAAAGATCTTCATGTCTAGGAGCTAAATGGGGATAGTGAGCCAATGAGATGGGCTGAGTGCTGTCCCAGCAGAGCCAACATGGCCACATGGGGTCAGCTACTGCTGTGAGACTGCTTGGTCTGCGTGCGGGTCTGGCCAGAAGCATGGGTGTGTGTGTGCACCCAGATGTGTACACAAGGGGTGTGGGGTGCCCGTGGGTGCTAGGTTCCAGGCATATGGTAGGGGGTGCTGTAGGTCAAGGGCTCAGGATAGCATCAAATAGGAGTGGAGCTGGGAAGTATGACACACTTTACTCACTGCAGTTCCTGTGATTTTTTTTTTTTTTTTTTCCAGAACTGGGGATTGAACTCAGGCCCTTGCACTTGGGCCTGAGTTCAATCTACTGAGCTATCTCTCTGGCCCCTCCTGTGAATATTGAGAGAACTTTTTTTTTTTTTAACAGTACCAAGGATCTAACTAGGGACCTTGTGCTTGCCAGGCAGGTGCTTAAGCCACTGAGCTATCTCCCCAGCCCTCTGAATATTGAGGGACCTGGAACTTGGAAAGCTCTGGGTGTGGCCTTGCCACTTAACACATGGCAGATATCCTTTGAGGAGCTGTTCTGGGACTGGGTGCTGCTGTGTGCCAGGAAATGGCATCCTTTGAGCCTGAACAGGTCAAACTCGGCCCACATGAGCTACGGTAAAGCCCCATAAACTCCTTGGCCCTTAGTCCTCACTTGCACCTCAGCAAAAAAACAAGAATGTGAAGAACATGGCGGATACAGGTACAGAACTCAGCAGGTGGAAGAAGGAACAACTGCCCCGAGCAGTCACACTGTGCTGTGCTGCCCAGCAGATGGACAAAGGTGTACCATGCCTGGGGCATTCCTGAAACCTCCTGGGGTTGGGGAGGGGCCAACAGGAAGTGGAATAAACGGCCTTGAGGACAGGCAGCGAGGCCTTGCTGGAGGAAACATGTTTAAGGAATAGGGACACCTGTGTGGTGAATGTTCCTACTAGGTCCTCACCTCCAGCAGTGTCTTGTCAGCAAAGGCCATGATGCCCTCAAAGATGATGACATTTGCACCATACAAGGTTTTCTGCAAAGGAACCCAGGGAGTTTAACAGCTCGGCTCACACCTGAGCACCCCTCTCTGCAGCCCTGGGCCTACCCACTCCTTCTTTCGGCTGTGGGTGGTGAAATCATAGATGGGCACTTGGACACTCCTGCCTTGCTTCAGCTTCTTGAGGGTGGAAATGATGAGATCGAAATCAAAAGCATCTGGGTGATCAAAGTTGAAGTTGTTGCAGGCAGCCTGCTCCTGCTGCTGTGGTGTCAGCACCTGTGGATATCACAGAACACAGGGGGGCTCTTGCCCACAGCCCCGAGGTCCAGGCATGCAGGGGACACAGAGGCCACAGGGAGGATGCTGGGTGTTCTGGGGAGCTAAGCAGTGCCTTACCTTATAGAAGGAGTCCATGGACAGCAGCACCACCCAGGGCACATCCAATGCCTCAATGATCATCCTGGCCACAGTCGTCTTCCCAGAAGCACTGCCACCTCCCAGTCCTGCCAGGGAAAAAGAGACCCTCTTGATCAGAAGTAGCAGTGCAGGCTACATAAATGGGTCCCAAAGGTGCCCACCTATACTTATCTTACCAATGGCAAAGGCTTCTTTGGACTGAGTGCCATGCTCATTGTACCAGGGAGGCCGCCCTGCCGTGTAGATGGTCCGCTTGCTCGTGCGCAGCAGGGGTGGCTCAGACTTGCACTGGCTGGTAGTGCGCTTCCGAGGTGAGCGTCCAGTACCCACTGGTGGGAGGAGTCTGTCCAGGGACCCCGCATTGCTACTGCAGAGACAGACACTCAGCCCAGGACCAATGCTCTCTGGTATCAGAATCACACTCAGAGAGGGGATTCTTGGGACATGTCCCTGGAGACACAGGCTCAGCCAAGATAGGTGGCTCATCTAGGGTGTACACAAGAATGCACAAGTAGGACTGGGGAAATGGCTCAGTAGAATAAGCGCTTCCCTGGCAAGTGCAAAGGCCTGAGTTCAATTCCCGGTTCCACAAAAAAAAAAAAAAAAAAAAAAAAAAAGACCAAGAATGCACATGCAGCTGATCCCAAAGGGCCTTGTGCCACCTGCCCACAGAATGAGGACCGCACACATGATGACAACAACAGGAATATACCATCTCTGGGCCACATATCCCTTTTGTGTGCACTGGGCTGGGTGTAGCCCCATCCTCAGGGGATGAAGGTAGGAGCTCAAGGACAGAGAGACCCTGCTGAGGCTCACCCCTGCCCAGCCCAGGCATCCCCTGAGAAGTCCAGTCATTGCTATACTGGAGGGCAGGCACCCTAGGAGATAGGAGGGCAGTGCAGTGGCAGCAGTGAGGCCAGATGCCAGCAGCAGGACTGTCTCGTGCAAGACAGCGCCCTATTTCATTTCATTGGCTGTTGTAGTACAGGACAATGCCAAGAGGAGATTCTATGGCCAGGAATAGTGGTGCATGCCTGTAATCCAGCACTCAAGAGGCTGGGGCAGGAAGATCCCCAAGAGTTCAAGGCCAACCTGGTCTATATAAGTTCAAGGCAAGACTGAACTATACGGAAAGATCCTGTCTCAAAAAAAAAAAAAAGAGACCCTGGGCTGGGAGTCCTACAGGGAACCCAGTTGTTCTCAGTGATTTCTCCTAGGTCTCAAGGTAGAAACCTTAGCATTCTCCAAACACTATCTGTCTGACAAGCTGACTGCTCAATCCTGAGCCACCCAAGGGAGGCTGCAAGGTAGAAACTCAAAACGCAGTTGGTGTCCCCAAAGGGGTACCATTTCTCACTGTGGCCTCAAACCTCAGAGAGGACAGCTTTTAAGAAGACCCAATCAGCTGCATGGTACACTTACCCAGTTGGCAGATACTGTGGAAAGAATACCCAGGCTGGGCAGAGACACTTACACCACTGTAGAAAGGGAGCTGGACCTGTCAGTGTCCCCTGTATCTTTCAGGGAACTGAAATGGGAATGACTTTTGGATGAGGGCCCCTAACTGCACAGGGAAGAGCCCCTGGCAGGCAGAAGGGGCATTTACAGAAATAGCAGGTAGAGGGAAGTTCCATGTCTCTTTTCCTGTGGTCTTCTGGTACCCACAATAAAGGCCTTTTAAAGAACGAATGAATGGGGATGGGGAAGATAGCTCAGTAGAATAAGCGCTTGCCTGGCAAGCTCAAGGGCCTGAATTCAATCCTTGGTTTCACAAAAAATAAAGAAAGGCTGAATATTAAAAAAAAAAAAAAAAAAAAGAACGAACGAATGAAAGAAAGCAAGCAAGAGTGAAAGAACGAGCAGATAGAAGTTGGCTGTAGTGACACACTACATCTGTAGTCTCAGCACTTGGGAGTGCTGCAAGTTTAAGACCAGATTAGGGCCAGGGAGAGATGGTTCAGCAGAATAAGCACTTCCTTGGCAAGTGCAAGGGCTTGAGTTCAATCCCTGGTTCTGAAAAAAAAAAAAACCAGATTGAACTACAAAATGAGACCCTGTCTCAAAAACTGAACCAAAACAACACAAAATAAATAACCAAAAGGAAACGAAAAGGAAAGGGAGCAGAGTGGGGAAGAGGAGAGGGAAGAGAAAGAAAGAGCAGGTGGGTGTGCAGGGCCAGCTCCTTGAGGATGCTTCCAACCATAGTGTTACTTGCTCACCATAGTCTGGAATCACACTTGTGATGAACATGCAAAGGAATACCAGGTGAGCCCTGGAACACGGCTCAGTGAGAAAATCAAACTAGGAAAAGATGTGATTCCAAGGGGGGGCCTGATAGCTCAGGGGACTAAAGCACTTGCTTAGGCAGAGCACAGGGGCTCAGGTTTGATCCCTGATGTGCTATGCTGGCCCTGACCCCGGAATGCACTGAGATGGCAAATGAGACTGGGTGTGGTAGCACACCTGTAAGCCCAGCACTTTGGGAGACTGAAAACAAGAGAATCCAATCTAAGTAGTGAGACCCTGTACTAAAGTACTGGAAAACAAAACAGAAAAGATGTGATTACATTCATCTGCTGGAAACCCAGCAGATGAGCCAGTTATGGTAGCACAAACCTGTAATCCCAGCCTCTCCAGAGGCTGGCTGGAGGAATGCAAGTTTAAGTTCAGCCTAAACTATTATATGTCCAAAATACAAGGGCCAGAGAGAGTTCAATGGCTTAAGCGCCTGCCTTGTAAGTGCAAGGTCCTGAGTTTGATCTATAGTACCCTCCTATAAAGTAAAATAAATTTTAAAAATAATGAATAAATAAAATCCAAAGGATTGGGGAATGTAGCTTAGGGGTAGAGCACATGCCTAGTATGTGTGAGATCCTGGGTTCAATCCTCCGCCTCACAAAACAAAGCAGAACACACCGCCCAGCATATGAAGAATCATCACTGGAATGTGCCTCTGAGTCACTGCCTGTGAGCATAAAAAAAGCTAGAAACAGACCCATCTATCAGAGCTGGGGTTGCTCTGGGCACAGGGACTTGGAACAGAGACTTCTTCCACTTTACACGCAGAAAAGCACATGCCTTGTTGCTATCAAGAAGCTAGGTGTTCCACTGCCTCTGCTGCAGCTACTGCCTGGTGGTCCATGTGGTGCTTCCCTCTGTGACACACACAGAGGATATGGACATGGGGTGACACAAGCACCTTCCTGCCTCTGCACAGAAGCACTGTTTGCAGGTGGGTGACCCTCCCTGAGCACCCTGCTATGATCACAGTCCACGTGTCCACTGCAGTGTAGGGGAAGCGGAAGGAAGGGACTGAAGCCTAATGAGTGGCAGGTCGCGCTGGCAGCTCTCATAGCCACAGAGTGATGTGGGCATAAGCCTGAGTAGTAAAAAGACCACCCATCTGTGTGACAAGGAAAACACACTGTACTTGTTCTCAGGGACAAGGCAGACAAGCCTGGCTGTTTCCACACCACCCACCCTGGGAGAGCTTGGGAAATAATTAGCCAGTCTGTGAGCTCTGGGGCTCTGCACTGGCACTGGCAAAAGGCTAAGCACAAAAAACATAGCCAGCTACAGAGATGGCCCAGCAAGGAGCTTAGGCTACAGCACTGCTCCACAGTGCGCCAAGATGGGAGCAGGAAGCAGGGGCCAGGCGACCAGCAACCAGAAGAATGAAGCACAAGGATCACTGAATTCGAGGCCACTGTGGACTACATTGTGAATTCGAGGCCAGCCTGAATTCCACTGTAAAACCCTGCCTCACAAAATGAAACAAAACAAAACAAACACTTATGGGGCCGGCCAGAGAGCCCAGCAGATTAAAGCACTTGCTTAGGCAGACACAGGGACAGGGTTTGATCCCCATGCCCCTGGGGTACACGGAGATGGTCCCTGAGACTGGGCATGGTGGTGCACATCTGTAATCCCAGAACCTGGGAGGCTGAAAACAGGAAGATCAGTATGAGTCCTATCTGTATAGTGAGACCCTATAGACTCTGTACTAACTACTTTAAAAACAAACAACAACAACAACAACAACAAACCTGTAAGCCCAGCACTTGGGAGGCTGAGGCAGGAGGATCACTGCAAGTTTGAGACCAGCCTGGACTACAAAGTGAGCTCAAGGCCAGCCTGAACTGCATAGTGAGACCCTGTCTTGAAAAAGACACAAACAACAAAAAACAAACAATAAAAGGGCTGGGGAGAGAGCTCAGCCCCATAAATGCCTGCCTGGCAAACACAAGGTCCTAAGTTTGATTCCTAGTTTAAAAAAAAAAAAAGAGCAGGACAGTCTGTGGGAGACAGACCATAATATGATGAGCCTTTTGAGGGGCTCTACTACAGATGCAGGTCTACCTGGAGGGCTCTCAGCCAAAAGGGACAGAAGGGGCTCACCATCAGCCACGTCACAGATTTCTGGACACAGTGCAGCTGGCTGCTCACCTGGCATACTAATCTGCCTACAGGAAATCAGCTGCCCTTCTGCATAGCTGGGAGATGGCAGACCCCCTTGGGTTCCAGGCTGAGAGCTGACTGGGCCCACAGAGCCAGCACAATCCAGAAGAAAGGGCAGCTCTAAGTGACCCCTGAGGCCACAGTGAACTGACAAGAAACAGGTTGGCCTCTTCTCTCTGAGCGCCCCTCACCAGCTGCAGGGAATCACCCTTGCCTCAAGCTCTGAGGGCAACTACTGGCACAGACCCTCTGAATGGGGTAAGGGGCAAGGGGCTCCTAACACTACCAGAGCTGTGGATGCTGAGCTCTGAACTCCAGTGGTGAGTGGTGTAAAGCCAATGGTCCCGTGACCAACTTGGACATTGGGCAAAAGTCAGGCCTGAGGCTGTTCCTGCCCTCCTTGGTTCTCACTGTCAGTGAGCTTCCTCACCATACTGACCTTATTACCACCACCGTTCCCCTCCAGGGCTCATGCTGCTGAGCCCGATGTAGACCTGCTGGGAAGAGCAACCAGTTGTAAGCAGGCTGGAGAGAAAACCTGCCTGATCCTGCTTTGATGAACTCAGACAATGCCAGGCTGAGTCCTAACCAAGCCCAGCTTTCCTGTCTCACAGAAAATACCATTAAGAGAAGGATAGTTTGCACATTAGACCCCATTTCCCATCCACAAATGGACAAGGGTGCTTCTGACAAAAACTAATCTCAGCTCAAAGGATTACAAGCCACAACACACTCACAACCCACAGCCCTAAGCAAAACCACGCCTGCAGCCTGAGCTGTGCAGGCTCCCCAGAGTGCCTGCCAGCCTATTTGTTTTCTGATATCCATAGACACGCATTGCATGAAGGTTGCACCACACACTGGTGTGGAGTGGCCAGCACCACTGTGAAGGTAGATTCTCCTCCCCAGCAGGGACTTTGCTGTGACTCACCTGCCTTCTGCTCCAAAGGCCCAGCACCCTGAGATCCTGATGCCAGGGTAAGCAGGGGGGCTGCTCATGGCTAAGGACGCAGTGGGCACAGGGATCCTGGAGATGGGTGCTCCTGGACAGCAGGGGAATCCCAGGAGAGTGTGGCTTACGTGCTGGCAGTTAGGGAGACATCACATCCTCTTAAATCAACAGCAGCTTCCCACTACAGTTCAGGAGCTCTAGCTGTCTGAATTGGCCCTCCATGGGTGGAATTATTCTTATAGACAGCACAGCAGCTAAAGAGGTGGGTGGGGCTGGAGCTGCGGCAGAGACTGGCACGGAAGCCAGGAGGCCCCAGGAGCCCACCGTACTAGAGGCACACACTTGCTGCTGGCCTCAGAAGCCAAAGCCACAGGCATAAGAGGATCACCCAGCTGGGGCTCATGCGCCAGATATTAATAGCACTGATTTTGCCTACTGTGGCCTGCAGTCCCCAGGCCAGCCCTACATGTAGACTGCCTGCTTTTGCACTGGCTTGCCTGCCAGGGGCTTGCTAAGGACCACTATGCTCCAGTACCCCTCCCACAACTCCCTTAAGAAACTTCAACCCACTCCCACCCCACCAATAGGACAGGGAAATTTAAGACCCTTCATGTGGTGACCAAGTGACTTGAATGTTAGTGCTGACCTGGATGCCCCACCTATGATTCCAAGGTGCCTCCTGCAGGCATAAACAAATCTGAAATTCTACCCTCCAGCAGCATCCAAGAATAACTGCCCCACCCCCACCATGCAGAGGCTCTAGCAGGTCCCCATAGCCACCCAATGCTTAGCAGTCTTCAGGGGACACTGCCACCTCCCTGCCCACAGCAATGAAAGGGAGGAATGGGCCCCGCCCTAAACAAGGGTGGAACAGCTGACAGCCCTCAACTGACTCTGGGATCTGCACTGAGAAGCTCTGGCTGGCCCCAGGCCTCCCTGAGGGGGGATTATGTGTGCCAGTTCCCTCCTGCATGGCAGTCTTCAGGCCAGATAGCTTCTGGTGTTCAGATAGGGACTGGCCACAGCTCAGGAAAAAAGAAGACCCTATATGGGCTTCAAACACAAGAAGGTACTCCAAAAAGGAAAAAAAAGTGGCGGGGGAGATGGCTCAGTGAAATAAGGCCTTCCCTGGCAAGGGCCTGAGTTCAATCCCCGGTTCCAGAAACAAAACAAAACAAAACAAAACGAATGACTTGGGGCTGTAGCTCAATGGTAGTGCTTGCCCAGCATGCATAAGGCCCTGAGTTTAATCCCCCAGTACCACAAACAAACAAACAAACATAAGGGGATACTCCTGGGATGGCCTTGAAGGCAGCCTGACGTGACTGCTCAGGTAATCCTGGAGCTGTCTGTGGTCCAGGAGAACCACAGGTAGCTGGCTGGTGGCACACCAGGCCTGAGAAGGTGGGTGAGATTTAGTCCAGGTCTGGCAAGGATGCAAACTGGGGCTCTGGGTGATCCATCCACTTGTACTGTCTGTGCAGCAGAGGGGAGGAATCAGGCTGGACAATGTGGCATGTTTACTGGATACCCCAGATGGCCAAGACCTCTGGCTGGGGAGAAAAGCTGCAGGTCTGTGGGAAAACATCCAGTGTGAGGGTCTAGTAGGTCTGACACTGACCCTGGTACACAGCTAAGGCAGAAATACAGTTGCCAGGGAGATGGCTCAGTGGAATAAGTGCTTCCCTTGGCAAGCGCAAGGGCCTGAGTTCAATCCCTGGTTCCGCCATAAAGAAAAAAAAAAAAAAGCCGGGCGTGGTGGCTCATGCCTGTAATCCCAGCACTAGGGAGGCTGAGACAGGAGGA
>PVKA01013622.1:0-54522 GCA_004027165.1 Ctenomys sociabilis | reverse complement strand
CACATTTTTATCCAATATATGTATTTCTACTTAACCAAGTTTCAGGAACTGGATAAGCAAACCCACAAATATTAAGCCATGATACTTAATGTTTAAACATGTTTTAAAAACCAATTGTATACTACACGTTTTTGGGCATTTGGAAATAAAACATGCTGGCTCTTAAGGAAAAACAAAGACCAACTTGGAGGTCCTGAAATAAAGCAGGGAGTACACCAGTGCTGCGGCCTGGCAGGAGTAAGGCCCTGGGTTCGACCGCCAGTACGAAGCCCGTACGCATGCACACACACACACACCAGTGTGTGCACATGCACTCGCACACACACACAAATCCTTGAGTTTACCAAATACAAAAGATGGGATGGTTATTCCAAATTGCTGGAGAACATCTGGGTACCTGTACTTTTCAGAAATGTGTTTCCATTCTTTTGAGGTGCCAAAATAGCTAATCTTATCGATCCCAGTTAGTTTAAACATAACTCAGAAAATCAACTATTTCCAATAGTTTCAGTTATCTTTAAAAATGACTGCACTGTTAACTTCCATTTTTAAGTCTTACATCTCACAGAATTATCGTAAATCATTTTAGATTTCAAATTGACTGTTAATTCTAGCCCAATCCAAGTCACAAACTGTTCACATTCACAAGCAAGAGTACTACTGCTCATGCCACTTGTATTTTAGGAATGTGTGTTTGCCCAGCCCATCTGACAACCCATCTTGGAATTCCATCATGCACTCCACCCTTCTGAGCTTGCGAACACTCCAAGTGCTTCCACTCCTCTTGGACATTAACTTTCTTGTCTCAGAATACTTCGTGAACCCTGAAGTGATTCTCTATGGAAGGCGCTTCCTTTGCAAAATGCATCTGGCTTGTCACCTGCACACCAAAATCCCCAAGTAGCTGGACAAATTTCTGGTGCTCCTTTCCAATCCAAGATCTCATGGGGTCACGCACTTGGTACGGTGTTACGTGAGTGTGAACAACAATCCCTGTTTGCGCAAACTCTTTCAAGACTTCTGGATAGGTAACCCATGTGTTGCTCCCTCCGGAATGACCACCATCCAGCCAGTACATCCTTCTTATGCTCTTGATGAAAGCATCTATGTTCTTGTCTTTCTTAGCTTCTTTCAATTCAAAAAGCAACTGGTTCAAAACAACACACCCTTTACTGAATCCAATCAAAGTAAAAGACGCACCACTCAGTGGTGGTGGATAAAGACCCGGGGCAGGCTCGTCAAGCTTCTCACAGGCCCTTTCTTTCTCTCCCTGGCAACCATTACTAGCAGAAGAAGAATCAGACTTAGGGTTATTGGAGTCCTTATGCCAAACATTCCCACTCTTGGACAGCACACCATTCTGACTTAAGTTAAAGGCATTAACTAGTAACGTATAAAGGTGCTTAAAAGCTCCAAAGTCAGCATTATGTTCTGGGGCACCAAACATGTTGCTTTTCACAAAGTTGTCATAGCAACTGAACTTGTGCAAATGCATTCGAGAGCACTTTATCACCCAGATGTAACTATCAGGAAACCGCTGCGCTAGGATGCTGGCAATGTTTTCTAGACTCCAGTTTTCCCACTGATAATTCTCAGGATGATGGGTCATAATTTCATGGTAATTCTGAAAGGTAAAAAAGATGAAGTCAGTACAGAGGTACACAAACTTATGTCCATGAAATTTCCCATTTTGGGAAGGGATTTAAAAGGTGATAACAACCTATGATTAATGTACTAGAAATACAAACTATGACTCTGTCATCACTTTCTGTTACAAGATTTTTTTTTCCTTTTGTGTTAAGTAGGGATTGAACTCAGGGAGTGCTGAGCTACATCCCCACAACCCTTTACTTCTTTTGTTTTTGTTTTTTTAAATTCATTTATTTATTACAGTGTCTCGCTACACATCACGGATTCTTTTTTTGCGGGGTGGGGGTGTTAGCTCAGCCCGCCCTGGGGGGAGGGGCTGGCATGGTATGTGGTGCTGGGGCTCGAGCCGCGGTCCCTGAGCAGCGCTTTAGACCGCTGAGCTATCTTGCCAGCTCTTCTTTTGCTTTTTGAGACAGGGTCATATTCTATAATTCAGGTTATGTTTGAACACCTTACATAGCCTAGACTGGCCTTGAACTCTGGCACTGCTCCTGCTGTAACTCCCCAAGAGCTGGGATTACAGGCATATGCCAGCATTCCTGGCTCCCCTTTTATTTTAATTTTGAAGTAGTGTCTAGCAAAATTGCCCAGGTTGATCTTAAACTTGAAATTCTCCTGCCTCAGCCTCCCAAAAAGTTGGATCACAGCTAAAATGCCATACCTGACTCTGCTTGTAAGATGTTTAACAAATTACTTCTTCAGTGTAAACTTCAAATCCAGTAAAAGATTAGTAAAATACATGGATAATGAATAGTAAGAATTTAAGTAAGTTTAGGAGTCATATACTTAGTATACATTTGCTACTTAACTGAAAAAGTAAAATCTGGTTCATTACATGGACTTTTCAACCAGAATTTTTTTTTTTTTGTATTTTAGGGAAGTGTCTACAGGTGTTTGGGTCTCACTATTAGACCAGATTCATAGTGATCCTCCTGTTTACAGCCCCTTAAGAGCTGGGATTACAGGCAAGCACCATTACACCCAGTCTCAATCGCTGTCTCAGCATGCCCCTGGGGAGGGCCAGCACAGCAGGCCCCAGGGATCGGACCCCTGTCCCTGGCGCCTTCTTGCATGCACTCCAATCTCCTGAGCTATCTAGCCGGCCCTACCAGGGCAGAACTTTAAAACGCTTCCCTTCTAGTGAGCTGTCACGCTGCACTACTACCTGGACGCCTTGAGAAGCCTGAGCACTGCCTGGCTCCACTCTGTAGCCTGGACAAAGCTGCAGTGACGTGTACGGAAGACACCCTGTGCCCATCTGTGATTATCTCCTTAGAGATAAATTCCCAGATATGGAAAGGCCCGACCAAATTATTCCTAATTTCAGGCTGGTAATCCAGACTACAGCAACTGTATCCAGAGATACAGATAATTTATTTGTTAAATTTCATGGGCACAGGATAATTATTCAAATTTGAATTTACTGAAAATGAGAATCAAGCTAAAATTCTGTTCATGATTTATGACCTGGATTTCATCTCTTGCTCATTCGTATCCTGTTTTCTTGTATGTGGATCTTGCTGATTCATAAAGCAGCCTACATGTATTGACTTTATGTTCATTGCATGTGCTTTACTTTCTTTATTCATAGTGACTTTTTTCTATAGGAGGAATTCATTCCAATCTATTCCTTCTGTGAAATTCACCAGACACTCAAGCGGATGGAGAAGCAGCACCCAACAGATACAGTGGGAGCCACGCTCCTAGAAGCCACATTAAACATGTAAAACATTAAGAAATTAATGACATTTTATCAAGTCTAACACATCAGACGTTATGAACATATTACCAATACAGAAGATTACAGAGAGCCAGATGCACACTGCAATCTCAGCCACTTAGAAGCCCGATGGTGATGCATGACTATAACCCAGCCCTGGAAGGCTGAGGCAGGAGGATCCTTGTGAGTTCAAGGCCAGCCTGTGCTACATAGTGACACCCTGCCTCAAAACAATCTCAGTCACTGAGAGGTTGAAGCAGGAAGGATGGGACATTCAAGGCCTACCCAGGGTGGTCATCAAGCCCCTGACTGCAAACAAAAAAGATGAGATGGCACTCAGTGCATGCCTGGCACGTACAAGGCCCTAGGTTCAGTCCCAGAAACACACACACACACCCTACAGGGTGATCGTCTTTTTCTTTACCAAGTCTGAGAATTAGTGTGCAGCACATCCCAAATTGGCTAACTTTTTATGGGAAATATTTGATCTGTACTTAGGTTTTACGACCTTTATGGTTGAAAAAGGAGATTCACAAATCAAGTTGTTCCAAATATACTTTGAAGTTTTCCAGATGAATTACCAGTTTTTAAATTTAAGTTAACTGAAATGCAGGGAAAAGCGCTTTTCCTCAACTTACTAAAGCTATCAAGTGGTCGACAACCACTCGTGGTTGCCACACAAGGTGGAATAAGACAATACATGGTGGCAAGTGCAGTGGAAACAGAATGGGAAAAGAGCATGAGGCCTCAGAGTGGGTGGCAGTCAATAACAGAACGGTCGAGAGGCTTCTTCAGCACAGGAGAGGCCCCTGGGAGCTACGTGACCAGCTCAGTAGAGCCACAGCTGTGCGAGCCCTCGGGTGGAAGTGTGCAGCAGGCACACCAGACAGGAGGCAAGATCTGATGTGGCTGTAAGGACCAGGGGAAGGGCAGTTTAAGGGCAGGAGGGAAGCTCTGGTTCTGAAAGGGTCTGGAGCAAGGGTTGATTCCCGTGCTATTCTGAAACGATGACTTTGGCTCCTCATGTGAAGGGCAACAGCTGAAGCAGGGAGGCAGGTAGGAGGCACTGCACTCCTCCTGGGGTGGTAGACAGGGACTCTGGCTGGCTCCAGGTGCCGGATGGGTGCTTCCATTCTAAGAACATTTGGTATTAGAGTCAACCAAGATTTTCTGGTGTGTTGAACAGCACATGTGGGAGAGAAACAGTGTAGGCTTGCTGCCATTCCTAAGCATAGAGGGTCTACCCATTAGCTCAGGTGTTTAAGTGCCTGCTGAAGTGAAGGCAGTCAGCCTCAGGATACTGTGTTTGGAGCCCTAGATCCTCATGCCCTACCAGACCTGCACTTAAGGCATCCTGAGCCAGCAAAAAAAAAAAAAAATCCTTCAGAACGTTTGGGGCCTAAGTTTAATCCCCATTTCTGCCAAAACAAAACAAAACCAAAATCTCCTAAGCATAGAACATCTCTGGAAGGGGTGTGTGTGTGTGTGTGTGTGTGTGTGTGTGCCTGTGGGGGGGGGGTCCAGGTGCCACGTGCACAAGACAGTGGCAGTAGCCTTGGGGAATGGAAATGGGAGACTGGAGAATGGGGTGAGACCTACTTTTCAGACTGGAAACCTTGCTATCTGAATTTTGAGCAAATGCACATTTTTTTGTTAACACTTAAACAGAATAAATGTAACACTACAAAAATTCAGTCTAAATACTCTGCCACTAATTGGAAATAATCATTAAAATGTTATCTAATGGTCCATTTTCTCTGGTTTACACATATACACATGTAATTACATGTCTAGAACATTATTTTCCTCCTCCAAAGCAATGAGCTTATATACATACATAGCTTTAAGAATGTGCTACAGGCTCGATTTCACTTGCAGACTTGGCTGTTTTCTGCAGATCCCCACCTCTTCTTTCTGCTAACGGGTATTAGTGGGGGTGCTGTGGAGGAGGAGGCACAGAGACCCAAGGATGCAGACAGTAGCATCAGCACTTTCAAACATTCTGGTTACCATGATAAAATGGTGTCTGGCTTTAATTTGGATGTTTTAATTCCTAATTGTGTTGAATTTCTGTTTATTGGCAATTTTCATTTTATTCTCTGTTTGTGTCTTCTGACAACTGTACCTCATTACCGATTTTGCTATTACCTTCTACACATCAAGATTTATGCTATACACAATTAACATAAACTCATGGGCACTTAGATCTGAAAGGGCTTACCTAATTTCTTTTTTATAGTTGAGAAGCCCAAGGTCCTAGGTCTTAGGAATTATAGTTAATGAAATAAACCTAGATTTTGACTCTCCGTTCAGATTCTATGCAAGGTGACACAAATCTGAACAGTATTTCCCTAGCTCCCGGTGACAAGACTGGAATGGGAAAAAGGATAGAAGGAACTATGCGAGCTCATGTGAAAAAATGCTCCTGTTGCCGCTATGTCAAAACCCCGAGCAGAGGACAGCAGAAAAGCACTTCTGCGATCTGAGACGAGGTAGCATCAGAACTTTCAAACATTCTGGTTACCATGATAAAATGGTGTCACCACATGTCGCCATGGGACTTGCTAAGAAGTCCAACCCAGGCTACCACCTGGGCCAGCCCACACAGAAGGGCTGGCACATACTTACTTGTGCAACAGGATACTTACTGAATACCTACAACACCTCAGTCACAGCACCAGACACATCAATGAGCAAACACAAACTTACATGTTAATGGGAGGAGACAGACAAGAGCCCAAATGAAAACTGATGGGGTCGATAAAACCATGAGAAGAGAGAAGAAAAGCTGGCAAGAAAGCTGTGTGATTATTAAAGAGGATGGTCAGGAACAGCTTCAGAGAGGCACGCTGAAGCACACATCAATGGGGGAGCCAGTAAGAGCATCCAGATACACAGAAGAGCGTTCTAGGCAAAGGCACAGAGTTTCTGAGGAAGCGTGCAGGGTGCGACTGGACAACTAGAGCCAGGGAAGCCCGGCTTCTGGTCACTGCAGGTGCGGGGCTGGGGCCACTGCACCTGTTAACAGATAGGAGGTAAGAAAGCGAGCTGCAAAGGGAATCCGAATGGCCACCTGGAAGAGCTTGGGCCCACTGACTGCAAAGAGAAGACCATAGTGGGTAAATATCCAGAGATTTTAGGTTTAGTTGCCAAATAAATACTCACAAGGAAGTAACTGTGTCTAGTCTATGAGTCTCAAATCCAGGAATGTGTCTAGGTTAGATACACAAACGTCAAGGACTATCCAGGTTACAGACCATGTGTAAAGCCCTGAAACATGTGTCTTTGCTAAACAAGTGAAAAGAGACAGGGAAAGGAAAGAACAGAACACCAGGGTACTCTAATAATTTTTAAAGTTCCCAGGAAGGTGCTAAATGACTAGAACTCATCAATTATTCACAAATTAGAACTCAACATTGACTCCCTATAAATTAAGTCCCATATTAGAGCTGAGGTGTGTACATGCAGAGCTTTAACAACTGCCAGAAGATTTCACAGCTAAAAAAGCACAGAAACAGGGTTTAAACTAGGGTAATCTAGGCTTACAGCCTTTTGCTGCATTTTCTTCTTTTTTAAGAGACCTAGGGTTTTAGAGAACTTCCTACTTTGCAAATAAAAACTGCATCATTGTCACAAAAGCTAATGGAACCTCAGGCTACATAAACAGGTAGGCGTCCTCAAAATAAAAGAAGGCAATGCTCAAGCTACATGGAGAACTTTTTTGAGCTCATCTGAAGACTGAAACTGTATTCTGGCTGGCATACTTTTAAAAACAGTAAAATGCTAATTATCAATACTGTGACTATCACCACCACTACAGGCACACATGAAGGAGTTGGTCACAAATCTCTGGAAATCAGTGTCTGATACACAGCATGCCCTTCTCTCAATCTGAGCTCAAAGATATCAACGGAGCAAATGTTTTTCCAAGTCTATAAATACTAATTTTTCCTACCAGTCAACTGGACCAGCTAGTTGAGGGCAACAGAAAATACTACATATGTCTTTAGCATTGACTCAGGGTACAAAGCTTTTATGTAGATCACCTTAAAAGTGCCAGTCTCAAAAGCCCTCGGCTGCGACTGTGTCATGCTAAGCACACCCAGCCACAGCTCTCCCGGTCTGTGTGCGCTGAGCCCACTGACAGGCCTTCCCCTATTGATGTCTGTGCTCTGGGAGAATGTGCCCAACACAGTACTCGGCCAAAAAAGGTGACGGGTACTTTCAAGTACTGTGACTAAGAAACTGGATCTTAACATTTACTTAAACATCTCCAGGTGACTGAAGAGTAACGTATCAATACAGTTTTAGACTAAAACTGAGATGGCAGAGCAACACAAGCAAAGATATTTGCCTACAGCCATAAAATTAGTAAGAAAAACAAGCCAAGCTGGGTGTTTGCACACGCCTGCAATTCCAGCCCTTTGGGAGCCTAAGGAAGGATAGGTTCGAGGCCAGGCAATTTAGTGAGCTCCTGTCTCAAAAACAAACAAAAAGCTGGGGGTGCAGATCAGTACGAAAGCCTTGGGTTTAATTCTCCCCTCGAAAACCTACGGTTATAAAGTTAAGGCACATCAAACATCCAAAAATAAAAATACGGGCTGTTGTGGGCGAGCACCAGCACTGACAAGCACCGCAGATACGGTCCCGTGCGGCACCAGCACGCACACGCTAGAGCTACTCTGAGCATCACTTTTTAGTGGCTTGTTTGCTTGTCTCTAAATCGGCGCTCTCTCAACACAGCGTGCGCTAAGTTCACCTAGAGCCAGCCCCGCTCCCGGCGCCGGGCCCCGTGGGTCCATGCGGCCCGGCATCCCGGTCTCCCCAGAACCCCTCGGCCCCGGCCCGGCCCGCCCGGCCCGGCGGCGCCCGTCACCTGCACGTCCCCGGGGAAGTACAGCACGTGGTGCTGCTCGCCCGCCGGGGCCTCGGCGCGAGCCCGCGCTGCGGTCGCCAGCAGGAGCAGCTCGTTGCTGCGCTGCGGCTCTGCGCCCGGCACCGCGCGCAGCCGCAGGCGGAAGCCCTCGGCCGGCCGCAGGTCGCGCGCGCCGACGCCGCCCGGCTCCATGGCTCCCGCCTGCGGGCGGCCCGGGGCGTCTCTGACCGCGAGCGGCGGCGACCGGACGAGCGACGATGGGGCTCGCAGAAGCCTGAAGCCCCACATGTGTGCCGCACCGGAGGGGCGGCGGCCGGCGGAGCCCAGCGCCACACCGCCCAACGGCCGGCCGGAGGCTCCGGGCGGGGCGACGGCAGCGGCGGGTGACGTCATCACGCAGAAACGTCTGGGAGGGAGGGGTTCCGGGGGCGCGGGCGGGGCGGGCCCTGAGAAAAGACGGTTATGATTGGTAGGCCTGGCGCGCCGGGAAGTTCGAACGGAAGTCCCGGGCAGGCCGGCGGTCACGCGGAGGCGGGAGGGTCCTGGCGCGCGTGGGCGTGTCGCCCAGTGCCCGGTTGGCACCGTACTCAGGTCTTGGGGCGCGGACCCTGCTGGTGAGGGCTGCCTCGACTCTGGAGTAGTGAGCACGAGAGCGTCTCCGCGACGTGCCTGCCGAGGAAGGCCTGCACCGTAAGCGTGCCCGGGGCGGGTCTCCGCTGCCGGCTGCGAGGGCCCGGGAGGGCCGAGCAGGGGAGCGTGCGCGCCTGGCTGTGAGGTGTGCTGCGGGCCGCGGCCGAAGCTCCTGGGGTAGGATGGCAGTGAGAACCGGAAATCGGAGCCAGGTTTATGGAGGGCTGGCTGTCGCCGGGACTCTTAAGCATTTTGTATGTAACTTCCGAGTCAGGTGTGTGGATACACACGTGTTGTTCTCTTTGTTACTTATATGCAAAAAGTAATAAATTATTGGAATAGGAGCACACATAAGCAAATAATGAGATTGTTAGGCCTTTCGACACAGAGATACGAAAGAAAAGACACGGAGAAGACCGCAGGAACACGGCAGGGATCCTCCGACCTGAGAGAAAGGGGAGCTGGGATTTTATGGGCCTGAGACCCTAGTGGGGCTTTCCTTGTGCACAGCGGTGAGGTAAAAGGAAGTTGTGTTCAGGGCTGGGGTGGGGATGAAGAAGGAAGTGGCCATCGGAAGGTCAGCTGTTGTTTTTGAGCATCAACCATGTTAGGCAACCACGATTATAATTCAGCAATTTATACTCGGGCTGGAACCTATCAAATAATTTCCCACCGTATTTTCTTAATGATTTTTGGAGATGTAGTATGCCAGTATCGTGTGATCTAAATCCCTGGGTTCCCTCTGACATAATGGTATAACTAGTGAAAATCTGTAGTTGCTAAGCACGTCTGCTTCCTTTTTCTTGCTTGCTGCAACACAGAAAATAGTTTCTTTTCTTATAGGTAATAGTGACACGTAGTACTTGTCTCAAAGTACTGCCCGAAATAAGATTATGGAGCAAGATTATCAGGTGGCACAGTTAAAATGTGCCTTTCAAGCATACCTCATGTTCAAATTAATTGCGGTGTTGTGAAAGCTCTGTGCACGGGGCACGGGGCTCTGCTTAATCCAGCAGTTACATGTAAGTGTAGGACTAATGTGTGAAGTGTTCTCTGTGATGGGTTTCCACTTATATAAAAAATCTGCCAATTCATTGTGGCGTCAATTCAGCGTGGAGTGGAGGGGAGAGCAAATGACAATGGCCTTTCCAAGAATGACTTCCGCCTCCTCCGCCCAGTCTAACCTCCATTTCCTATTTCCTTTTTGCACCCCCGACAATTCCCCAGTCACCCGCCCCTGTAACCTGCCCCCCAGCCCAGGCTAATAATCACATCTATCTTCCTCGTCCTCCAGGGTTCTTCCTCCTCTTTACTGCAGCTATCCTGTACCTAAAATAAAGGCCTTTTATCTCTCACCTGTCTTGTTTGTGACAAAAGAAAGCCTTATACTCTGCTCTACAGTAATTCAAATTTGTCGAATTTTAATCTTTGTTCTTTGAAGACTTATAGAAAGTTTAGAGTTGCTCAACTTTATAATGTTATACTATTTTCTGAAAAAAAATTGCAATTCTCAAGCAGAATCGCAGTCTTCCCTTTGGAGTTTTTGAAAGGGCTTAACACCTCTAAAATATAAAATCCTAAGGGGGAAAAAAAAACTTTTTCCCCTATAGAACTTATAATTGTCACAAACCATTGGTTTTCATTATTTAAATGCCAAGAAAATTCAGGGATTTACTGGAACTCTGGTTAAATAATAAAAATGACTTTCTTGCTATACACAATTATAATTGTGTAAGTTACAGTAAGATACCTGGTATTTTATCTCTAGAACGGGCCTCTGTTCTATGAATTCCTACAGTACTAGGCTCATTCCTGGTGACTTCCCTCTTCAGATAAACTCTCCAGTAGGTTGAGGAGCTTCCTAAAGTCTGTGTGTGAAAGTAGGAGCCTCTAGACTTGTAGATTTTGCAGACCAGTTAAATAAAAAGGAAGAAACAGCTATGTAGGTTTGCTGACCCAAACAGTGGTTATCACTGTCCTTTTATAGGAGAAAAGTATGCTGTGACTCCACCCTCAAGAGTAAAAAAGACACAGTCTCAAAGTTAAGGACAGCTCTTTTATTTTTGATGTACTATGTAGTGGCGTTCCTTGTAGGGAATTGGTGCATGTTCATAATACTTAATTGTTTTTAATCTCTGTTTCCCTCCATCTCTTGCAGGTCTGCTTTCTAAAAATACGTAGTTAAATACATGTCAATCCTGGAGTACTGAGTATACAGCCTCATTGAGGCAGCCAGTCTTTTATTTTGCAAATTGAACCAATTAGTCCCCTTCACTAAAAGGTCGTAAAAGTCCAAGTGTGTACGTATATTGCTAATACAGCTTTTGATATATTTGTGGTCTTGTTTTTGTTTCACCTTTTAATGAAATCTCTGTTTTAGAAAGAACTAGCAAATATTAAATACCACAAAGTTTGCTTTATATCTTTAACCTAATTGAAGCTATTGAGAAATAGGCTTAAAGGACAGAAGGAAGAAGCAGATTGGAATATGGAAGACATTTTTTGTTACATCACAGCCCAACAGGAGAGACATCCCAGAAAGTAAGTTTTCTCTGGATTCATCGTTTGAGGTATGCATGTTATTTATGGCAAGTAAATTGCACTGCATTTCCATATCAGGATGTCTCCTTAGTAGCACATTTTTTGATAATTCCTTTTTTGTATTTGGCAGGTTCCCTTTTTCTTCAAAGAGACCAATTTTATTCATCTCTAATTTTTTTGTTTTTATTTTTGTTTTATGAGATAGTATCTTGTTATGCAATTCGGGTTGGCTTCAAACTCTTAGATTCTCCTAGTTTAGTATCCTGAGTGCTGGGACTGCAGGTATGTGCAGGTGTGTGCAGGCGTGTGCAGGTGTGTACCACCACACCTGTCACCTCTACTTGTCTGACAGTCGTAGACACAGATGGATCATTACCATTCCCTTATACTCCCTCAGAGTTGAGCTTGCCATTGCAGCAAGAAGTTTCACAGTAATATAGACAGTAATGAGCCTTCCTTTCTCTTTTCTGATTGACGAGGGTTTCTACAGGGATATTGTTTATAGGGCCCAAAGGCTATAGCTCATCTTGATTCTTGACAGTTCTCAAGGTTTCTGACTGGTTCCTCAGAACTTTTCTTTTGCCACATAATGTACCAGATAGAAAAAAGTTGCAAAATTTGGAAGGACTCTGATAACTGATTTATATCAGAAAAGGTAACATTAAAAGCACAAGCTCCAGCTAGGTGTGATGACGCACACTTGTAATCCCAGCAGCTCAAGGCTGAGGCAGGGGGACAGCAAGTTAGAGCCCAGTCTGGGAAAGTTAGCAACTTTTTGTTTTGTTTTGTTTTTTGTAGTATCAGGCATCAAACTCAGGACCTTGCACTTTCCAGGCAGGTGCTTATGCCACTGAGCTGTATCCCTGGCTGGAAATTTAGCAACTTAATGAGAGCCTTCTCAAAATACTTTACATGGAGGGTGAGAGGTGGGTGGGGGCTGGGGTATTGTTCAGTTCAAAAGCTCTGAGTTCAATCCCCAGGAGTGCAAACACAAAAATCTACAGAATGTGCTATCTACAGAGGCCACATATATATTATAAGTGGTAAAATTGGGCAAAATGTTATTTGCAAACTTTAAATGTTGACAGCTAATTTGTTATAAAATGTCTCAAATGCATACATAGGTCAGATTTGATCTGTGGGACACAAATGTGAAAGTTCTCTGTAAAACATGAAAGTAGAGCTGGGGAGATAGCTCAGTGGTCTGAACACTTGCTTAGCAAGTGCAAGGACCAGAGTTTGATCCCCAGTACACATGCTGTGCTGGCCCTGGAACCCTGCGTGCGCCTTGCCAGCCCAGAAAACAGGCCTGGTGACACCTGTAATCCCAGCACTGGGGAAGCTAAGAAAGGAGGATCGCTAGGAACCTGAGCTGCATAGCGAGATCCTGTATCAAATAAATATTTTTTTAAAAGAATAAATGGGTACTGGGATAGGGATGGGGAAGGAAAGACAAAATAAAAGTCCTGAAGTGTCATCCCCTGTGAATGATTACAAGGGGAAGAAAGCAGGAGAAATTAAGTTTTTCCATGGGATTTTATTTTAGTTTAAAAAATTTTTTATGTATTTACTTGATACAGGGTCTCACTACACAGGCAGTGGTCCTCCTGTCTCAGCCTCCCCAACACTGTGAGTACAGACACATACCACCACACCCAGTTTTGGTGGCTGGCACAGCATGAAGTACCCAGGACCAAACCTGAGTCCTTGTTCTTGCCAGGCAGATGCTTAGACTGTTTAGCTATCTCCCCAGCCCTTCCATGAACTTTAATTACATCTCGTTTGCATTTGATGTTCTTTCAGAGACTTCAAGTATTTTAATTCTTTTCAATCTGTGGTCAATACAAGTGTTTTTTAAAATCACTTTTAGTAAGCATTTGTGCTAATGTTAGACCTTAGAGAAACTTCAAATGAGGTATGTACTCTAGCATATAATTTTACTCCAACCATGCTTGATAAAATGAAATAGTCATTTGAAGGTTTGATTTAGCTAGCTTTACTAGCTACATAACACCCATTACACTGTTCCTGTAGAACATGATTTAAACACATTTCAGGAAAATATGAAGTAAGATGCTTCAGCAACATAATATAATTATATCGAGACCCTGTTGATTATCTTTAGAGCTCTAAGTATGCAAAAGGATTAATTTTCTAATGGTAATTGCATTCATTGTACTTTACTCACTGTTAAAATGGAGGAGAAATAGAATCAGTAAAGACACAGTCCAGAATTTTAAACAGACAAAGAGTCTGAGTGGGAAACCTCACAGAGGATGCACAGCTGGACAACAAGCACATGAAAAACTGCTCCGCATTGCAGGCGTCACGGCGTGCCTCATAGCCACTAGGGTGGCGCACGCCTGTAACCCCAGCGCTCAGGGCACTGAGATAGGGGGATGATTGTGCGTTCAAGACTAACAGAATGTGCTCAAGATCAGCTTGAACTGCATAGTGAGACCCTGTCTCAAAAAGACAGAAAACAAAGAAGAAGTTAAAAAACTCAAAGTGAATAAATAAATATTGACAGTGAGCTGGAAAAATCAGGACCTTTACACCTTGCTGTAAGTATGTGTAGCTACTTTATAAAATAGTTGAATAGTTTTTTAAAAACAGTGCTAAACAGATTTACCATGTAGCACGGCAATCCACCCTTAGGTCTATGGTAGAGAAGTGAAAACCCACACAGCAGCTGCTCACGTACATAGCGATGTTCCTTGTAACATCCCTGAAGTGGGAACACACCATTAACTGATAAATGGGTCAGTAAGATATGCTATAACCATACAGTATAATATTCAGTAATAAAAAGTAATGAGCTAATGTAGCAGCCTGGATAGCAAACTTTGACAACATTATGCTAAGCAAAGGCTAGTCACAAAAGGTCACATACTGCTTGTTTCCATTTTTATGAGATTTAGAAACAGCAGATAAGTATAGATTTTTGAATCCCATTTCTGCCCCTGGGATGCACTGAGATAGTGACAGAGTCTGGGCGTGGTGGTATATGCCTGTAATTCCAGAACTGGGGAGCCTGAAAACAGGAGGATTACTATGAGACTAATTACATAGTGAGACCCTCTACTAAATATACAAAGTGGGGGGAAGAAAAACCCTAATCACTGAGTCTACACTCAAGTTGTAGAGAAGTAGTCACTATTTGTTGATAAGGAAGAGTACTGGAATGTATAAATGTATTTTAAACAACCATACCTGGAATTCCAGGAAAATTCAGAGGGTAAACAGCAACAAGTTGGCCTCTTCAAGATTTGGAATCCAGACACGGGATGTAACAGTTGGAGGCAGAAAAAGAAGGGGTGAATCCCTAAGGCCCAGGAAGGATCTGAAGGGAGAATTGGATCCCACGGGAAGGTAAACATTTTGAAAGGCAAGGAACAAATCTTCAGAGACACAGTAAAGGAGGTTAACTCCATGGAGAAACACCAGTGGAGGGAGCAGTGATGGTGAGTGACTGCAGTCAGTGTTCTCTGGAGCAAGCATTTGCCTGGGTGCCGTCTTGGGAGGGAATCACTGAACACAGGACTTAGGGCAGCCTTGGGGATCCCAGGGTGAGGCACAACTTGGGAGACCTCCAGGGTCGAGGACCATGGCCAGCCTGGCAAGTGACACCTGAAGTGCTATAGTCGAGTGTCTCAGGCCCCAGCCGCACAACCAGAGGCCAGGATCATCCTAAACTTTAGCGCCTGCATCCGCTTACTGCTGCAGGCTTGCTGCGATGACCCCATCTGATTTCAGTCTCTCTGTACCTCCTTTGCCTACCCGGGACAGTGACTGCACACCTTGAGTTGAATAGGACCACAAAATAACAGGCTTGAAGTCAGACATCTTTTAAATCTTTTTATAATTTTTTACTTTGCTTTTTTTTTTTTCATTAGTGTAATCATTCTTTTTAGATACTTGTTTTGTTTAGATCTTACTGTTTTTCTTTCATCCCCTCCTGTCATCTTCACCAGTTCCCCAAAGCTTGAGTAAATCTCCCTTTGTCATTCAGCCTTGCTTGGAATCTCTTTTCTCCTTTACTTCTCTTTTTCTTTTGTCCCTTTAAATTGTCTTCTCTGAAGGTAAAATCACCCTGCTGAAGGGATATTTACTGTATTTAATTTTGTGATTAGATTTTGTTTTATCACTATAAATCTTGACCTATGCTTAAGGTGGCAAATGAAAAGTTACTGCACTTCGTCATTTTCTAGATTGTGCTTGGTGTTCTTATTAGTGATTGCAGTAAGGTGATACAGTTGCTGTACTTAATTGTTCAGGGCTGGGGATTTGGCTCAGTGGTAGAATGCTTGCCTAGCAAGCTGGAAGCCCTGGGTTCGGTCCTTGGCACCAAAAACAAAAACAAAAATAAACCTCTCCTGAAAAACAGTTCAACCAAAAAATACAGTAATCAAAAACAAACAAGGCAACTGTACTTAATTGTTCTTCCTTGTGTGCCAGTACTGAGGTTGTGTGAGGGTCGTACATGATACTGTAATCCAGCACTACAGAGCTGGGTGCTAGGGTAAATGGGCAGTAACTTCTCTTCCCTAATAAACTGAGAAGCAGGATCTTGGGACAAATCAGAAGCCAAAAGCCAGGTCTATACATTGGCCTCATCTGTGAAGAGTAGTCATTTCAATAATAATATCTACCATAAACAATTTATAAGTATCAGCATAACAAAATTGAGAAATAGAAAATGAGATACTGAATCAAGGTGTAACACAACCTCCAACCCATTAAAGGCAAATATAGGAAGGCACTAAGGTGAGAGAAGTCAAATGCCACCAAGCAGAATGTGTGTGTGTGTGGCCAGCTCAGCCCTTCCTGGGTTGGGAGTGGCGCGGCATGTTGTGCCAGGGATGCGATGCGGTCCCTGCGCTTCCCATACGCTTGCCCAAAGTGGGCGTCGCTAAAGCACCATTATTTTATGACACTAACTGAGAGCTCTATCGTAACAACTGAAAGCTACTGAATACTTGTAAAGAAGAAAACTTGGTCAAATCTGTACCTTTGAAAGATCACTTGCTGTTGCAGCACTGTGGCAGAGACATTTAAGGGGCCAGGAATGAAGTCAAGGGAAGTTAGCCATCCTCGTAGTCTGTAAAATGAGTTACCTAGTGCTGCTAAAATGCTGTGTGATCATCAATCAAAGCTTCACGGCTTCAGACAGCAGCCTTTTCACTTTCATGAAGCTGCTGCTCAGCTGGCCAACTTGCTGATCTGGACCAGGGTCCAGGCAGCTTGCTGATTGCTGACTCAGCTGGACAGATGACTAGGAGGCGAAAGCTACAAAATCTTTGCCCCTTTGTCTGGCTCCTGGCCAACTGTTGACTATGGAAGCAGCTGACTGAAACATGTCTCATCTCCAACAGGAATCTGCTCTGGGCTTATTACCATGGTGATGATGCCCAGGAGGAAGCACAGAGGCAAGGCCTTGACTTGGAACATGCATAGCATCACTTCTGTCACCTTATGTGAGCCTCAGCAAGGAAGGAGTCAACTCAGCTCAAAAGATGGGGAACAGAGTTGACCTCTTGAGAGGAGCTGCAGTCACATTGAAAAGGACATAAATCTACAAAGAGGTGCTAGCACTTCTCTTCATGACACGGTTTAGGACCCCACCACCACCATTTGTACTTGGGGAAACAGCAGAAGAAAGGCTACCAGTCTCCCCATTATCCTTTGCTTTTCACCCTTGGAGCAGACCTTAAACTCAGAATTGTCTGTTCTCCCAAGAAGATCCTGTTACCTTCATATAAGTACGTTCTCAGGAGAGCTGAGAGTTCTCTCAGGAGAACTTGGGTCCCAGAAGAATCTGAATAAACAGGTCTTACAGTTTCCTCGATTTATTATCATTAAGTTATACTTCCTTTGTCCAATTGTACTTCTCCAGAATCACTCTTCTCCATCAAGCACAGTAAAATACAGGGATTACTGAGATTTCCCCAGATTTATTCTGAAGACTCTTGTGTCAGACAAAAATAATGCTAAATCTTGTGCCTTCTCTGGTTAAATCTGCCTTGTAGGATCCTCAGCCACAAGTTTGGTGACAGATGTGAAATCTCTTACAGTCATAAATATTTAGCCCTCTCAAGACACCCTAATTCTCATCATATTCTAACATTAAATGTGGCAGACACTCTTGATCTGGAAATTATAAAGTATTACCCATCTCTTCCATACCTGATACTCAGTGATGAACTAAAGACAGGAAAATCACATTTAAAAAAAGTCAGGCATGGTGGCGTATATCTGTAGTCCCAGGACTTGAGAGGCTGAGGCAGGAGAATCACTGAATTCAAAACTGTCTTTAAGTGGTGGGTGTGGGAGAAGAAGGTATCACAAAGGATTATTTAGTACAGCTTGGATTTGTGATCCTCCTGTCTCAGCCTCCCCAGTGCAGTGCTAGGATTACAGGCATGTACCACCATACCCAGTTTCAGTGGCCAGCATAGCACGTTCAGGGTTCCTGGGCCAGCATGGCATATGTTACCAGGGTTTGAACCCAGGTCCCTGTGCTTGCCAGGCAGGCACTTAGACTGCTGAGCTATCTCCCCAGCCATACAAAGGAAATTCTGATAGTCACATTACTCTAGATGTCCCTAGTCCTTGAAGTGGCAGTATACCTTCACTGGGCCCATCTTGGCTCTCTGGTAGAAGCTCCTGAGGCTGTCATGTTCTGTGACTCCTGATTCTGGATTCTAGGATGCATACTGCTCCCCCTCTATTACCCTGTCTGTCATCCTTGGGTACATTCGAGGAGGTACATACACATTGGCAGAGCTTACAGTGGTGCCATGGTTCATGAGTTCAGCTTTTCCCATGAGTCCAGTTGCAAACTGGTCATGAGCAGAATCAAGTTCAGTGGTTAAGTTCAATGTTTGTGGAGGGCACACCCAACAGTTCTCCTTGAAAGAAGAGGGACTGTCTCCATTTTGACTGAGCCTGATCCTGTTTCCTTGTATTGTGTAGAGAGCTGGCTAGGACTTCTGTTTATCTTTCAATTGGCCTTAAGCAATGTGTACTGGTCTAGTTGAGGTGCTGGTGATAGTCTTTGAAGGTGGCATGCATGTTTCCCTGGTAAGCCTGCTACTCCTTAACATGAGCCAGGTGGAAAGAGGGTGGTAGAGCTAATGCTCCACGCTGCCAGCTGGGATCGAGCCTCGAGACTATGACTTCCTGGGGCTTAAAAGACTACATCAAAGCTGAAGCCCTAGACTTCCCAAAACACTAAATACTATATAATGCAGATTACTCTCTCTCTACGTATCCTCTCTGCATATGGCAGAGGTAAATGTAGGCCCCACACCAAGCTCAGCTCACAGTACTCACCTACTTCCCACAATTCTCAGTCCTCAAGCCACTCCCTCACTGAATAAAAACCGGGTGAGGCCCTGGGTCGCTCTCTTGGTTCCGGGAAGCCACCTTCATGGCTGGACCTAGAGCCCCTTAACTCCCCGATGATTAAAAATATAATTTAGTGTCCTCATTTTCGCCGTGGGCTGCATAAAAAGTGGTAGATTGGAATCAACTTGATGGGATTTCAATAATGTAACTTTGGGATTACAAATATTGGTTTCTTGGACTGAGACGAGGACCAGGAAGTGTCTCCTACAAATGTTGACCTTATAGACAAATTAGATTTGTTTTGCAATCAGAATAGTAGAAAGGATTTCATGAACCAAGATACCACTGTGCCTCTCAATGTGCTTTCTGCCACAAGAAAATTAGGGACTCAAAGGTCATTTTGCAAATTTGGATATGGTCAGTCCTTTATAGGGTATGCATGCTAATAGCTGTTACCTATGAAATTAACTTAAAAACAGCATTCCTATGTTTTTGATTACAGTCTATGCCAGCCTCCAAAGGTCTACAACTCATTCTCTTCATAGCCTACCCCTTTATGCATATCAAACACTTTCTTGGGGAGACTGACCTTAAATTTTCCAAAAGCCCTTTGTTGTAGCTGGTATGGTCTAATGGATATGCTCTTAATTGTTTCACAGATCTCTATGAAAGATCTTAGATTTACATCCTTGATCTTATCTGTATCATCAGGATATGTTCACTTTGAGAATCTGTATATTCCAAGGTTTATTTTCCAGCATAACAAATCTTGCATCTTTTATATTCCCTGTAAATTCTGTTGGAAATGCCACATTAGCTCATATTTTTCTGTATCTTGTCATATACAACTGAGAACTACCAGACGGTACTGTCAGTATCCCTACTATGGAACTACTCCATGGAATTCAAAAGTTTAAGTCTGGGGGCCAGGGAGATGGCTCAGTGGAGTAAGTGCTTCCCTGGCAAATGCAAGGGCCTGAGTTCAATCCCTGGTTCTGCCAAAAAAAATTTATTAAGTCTGTAAAGACGTAGTATGTAGAAGTTCCCTTTTTCCTTCTACTAAGCGAAACAAAACTCTGGCAGTTATTTGTAATATAAAGACAACACTGAAGAGCAGCAAGAGGAAAGACCCTCTAGGGGCCTCGGGACTCAAAGGACAACATGGTCATTAGCACTCAGCCTAGGTCTTCTTTTTTGTCTTGTAACAGAATTGGAGCTGAAGAAACTACCAACTCAGAAATGACAGTAGGCATAGAAAATGAAAATCTGATTAAAACACAGTCAATAAAGGACCAGAAAAAAAAAAAAATAGCATTCATAAAGCAGAAGATTTGAAAATAACTGGTCTGGCAGCCAGATCTCTCTCTCTCACACACACACACTAATGGCCCCACATGTACTAGCAACTGCCAAGTGAGAAAGCTCAGCTTCCACTTTCATGAGTCTGTAACCAGGCATCCTTTGTCTCCATCCATCACCAGGACCATACCTTCCTCCTGTGTAGTGAGTGAGTGTAAGCTATTCCTCCTCCTGTATGCCTCTGGGAACTAGCCAAGGTTCAAGACATTCACCACTCCCTAGCAGTGCAGAAGCTGCTCCCACTGCAGGGTCAGATACAGAAGCTGCCCCTGCTCAGAGGTGTCAAGGAGCACTTCACTATCATCCAGGATGCAGGAAACCAAATGGGGAACTTGAACTTATGGCTCAGGCCAGGTGGCAAATCTGCTGGAATTGTGTGGGAAAAAGAAGATCTGGGTTCTCATATGTGAAAGGCCAGGCTTTATTTGAAAAGCACTCAAACCAAGAACTGAAACCAAGAACTGAGTAAATCTCGTCAAGGAAAAAGGCAATAGATATCCAAATTGTCTGACAAAGACTTTAAAGCAGCAGTGATAAAAGTGCTTCAAAAGCACACTTGAGACACATGTTTAAAAATGGCTTAAACAAGGTGTAACAGAGAACTTAAAATTCCAAACCAAACAAAAAGACTAGTTAGCTCAATGTAAAACGTAGGAAATGGAAAATAAGCCCAGGAACCATATAGAGCACTTACTGAATCTCCACAGTAGATAAAAATATACTGAAAGGAATTGGAAGCGTACAGGTTCTAACAGAAGATGTTTATTTCATTAGGATTTGGCAGATGGATTAAAAATGCCAGAGTAAAGATCAGTAGTAGCACATGCAGCCTCACAAAGACCTGGAATTAAAGATGGTTCAGCAAAGAAACAACCTGGTGAAGAAAAACACGTACATCTCAGAACTGGGGGTCAGCTGGCCATAGTTAGAAACTAAGAGAAGTTAGAGATGTGGAATGGAGCACAATGCAGAGAGGACAAAGCCACCTGGAAGCTAAGTCCATGCCGGGATCCTGGCTCCAGAACCACAGTATGAGCCTGGAGAGACCCGGAGAGAGACAGCAGGCTAGGCTGGCAGCATTACCCAAGCAAACTTAGTGCCAAATGAGGAGGAGTTTTAATACAAAACTGACTCCTTAGTCGTCTAGAGTCAGAGAATCCAGGTGCAATGGCCACTATATTGAGAGAGATTAATTACAAAGAGAAACCATTTGGGGGAGGGATTGTTTTAAGACTGCTACACAGCAACTATACTTTTCCATTTTTGGAGTCTCCTTACTACAGTGACTGGGTAGGAGATGGCCACAAATGACAGCTCCTGAGAGGTCATGGGCTAAACAAAGACCCCTGGGAAATTTAAACTCAGGCCAGGATTGACACAGTGGTCCTACTCTCCAAATTGAGATACTTTGTGTCCATAGTAGCCAGCATGTCACAGCAGCCAGTTGTGAGTGGCTTTGAAGGGTCCTGGGCCTAAAATAAGCCCATTAAGCCCAAGCAGATTGCGTGCTAACCCCACCCCACCCCCTGCCTATATCCTGTGAAGAGCTTGATTATATGCTTTCCTGATCTACCCACATAATCGTGTGTTCCTCACCTTGGACAGTTGCCATAAATGAATATACAGACGAAGGGGCCTTTGGGTTAGGGGTAGGGCCAGAACAACCAAGAAGAACAAATAGATAAAAGTTATATGCATAGGGAAAGGAGGAAGGTAAACTCTCCTTATTCACAGGATGACATGATCTCTTAAATGGAAGATTCAAAAATTTCCACCTATGAATCCTAGAACTAGTAAGCCAGTTCAGCAAGGTAGCAGGATACAAGTTCAACATACAAAATCATTAGCATTCTAATACACTAATATGGCATTGAAAATCAATTTAGGAAAACAACAGCATTCACAATAGTGACAAGAAAAATGAATACGTAGTACTCAATCTAACAAAGGAAAAAGAGGCCTCTTTAGCAAAAACTTTCTCTGAAACAGAGCAAAGAGAACATCAAGCAATGGAAGGATGCTCTCCTGTCTGAATATGCTAATGAATAATATTGTCAAAATCACTATTGATCCAAAATTGATATATAGATTTAATGCAGTCTCAAAATGCCAACAGCATTCCCCACAGAACTAGAGAAAATGATAGCAGAATATATATGGAACCAAGAGAGACTGGACTGGTAATAGCAATCCTGGGCAAGAAGAGCAAAGTACGGAGCATCACAGTCCCAGTTTTTGAGTTATATTACAAAGTTACAGAGGTAAAATCAGCATGGTACTGACATGAAAAGCACATGTGTGGACCGGTGGAACAGAGTAAAAGAAACAACCCCAGCTGTACTCAGCATTCTGACCTTTGACGTAGGGGCCAAAAGCATACCATGGAGAATACATAGCCTTGTGCTGAGAAAACTGGCTCTATATATGCGGAAGATTGAATCTAAACCCATATCTCTTACAAGTACTACAGTAAAATAAAAATGGATCAAAGATCCAAATGTTAGTATGGAAAAATTTATTTGCAACAGATAAAATAGGTAAAACTCCTGAAGACATAGATAAAGCAAAGACTTCCTGACCAGAGCCCCAGTTGCATGAGAAATTATGTAAGAACCAGCGGGGAGAGTTATATCAAATTAAAAAGCTCCTGCAGAGCAAAGGAAACAGTGAGGAGGCAATCTACAGAGTGGGAAAACAATGTCTGTCAGATATTCCTCAGAGAACTAACATCTAGAATGATCAGTGAACTCAAAAAAAGTAAAATTCACAAGATGAAATATCCAGTCAAAAAATGCAAACTGAAATGAGCAGACACTTGTCAGGAGAGGTACAAATGGCAAATAAATGCCTGAGTAAATGCCAACACCTGTGGTCAGTAGAGAGGTGCAATTAAGACCATGCTGGGACTCCGTCTTAGCCCAGAAAAAATAATTACCATCAAGAAATAAAACCAGGGCTGGGAAGATGGCTCAGAGGAATAAGGGCTTCCCTGGCAGGTGCAAGGGACTGAGTTCAATCCTCAGTTCTGCAAAAAAAAAAAAAAAAAAAAAAAAAAAGCCATAAATGCTGATGGGGCTGTGATGAAAAAGGTGCCCTTTTACATTATTGGTGAGAATGCACCTTAGTACAACCATTAAAAAACAATGCTGGAAACTTCTCAAATTTAATGAAAGAAAACTACAGATTCAAGAATGCGAGGAAGCTCTGAACAGTATAATTCCACGCCAGTCTATATTAAACTTACATTTGTGTAAATAAAAGACATTTTCTTGAGAGCAACCTGTAAAAAGTGACATCTCTTTCTAAAGGAGAAAACCAACTAAATGATGGATGCTCTCTTATCAGAAACCCTGAAAGGCAGTTGTACAGAGGGCCAGATACATAGGTGGAAAGAGAATTTACTTAGATAAGAGAGAGAAAAAGAGACTCATCGTACACTGCATGAGAGCAGCAGGCGAGCTCCAGGCAGGAGGCTGTGCCCGTGGGAAGGTGCAGAGTACATGGGCGCTTAAGGCGGGACGGCTATGAATCAAGATTACAGCACATCAGAAAGAAGGCTTGGAGGGTGGGCTTAGACCCTATGGTCTTTGTCTTTTCTGAGGTCAGTGGGCCTCATGAAAGGGCCTCACTTCTGATAAAGCTTGACATCAGGGTCTTGCTTGTTAGGAAGGAATACAGATGGCTATTGGCTGTGAGCTAAGGCAAGAGTTCACACTGAAGCAGAGTACATGGTGCTGGTGCAAGGCAACATGGGAGCATCCTGTTGACTGCTCCCTATTCGATATTTCCCTATGTACTTCTGTAGTAATTTAGTTTGTTCTGTAATCTCCACAGGAAGGCAGGCAGGTAGAAAGAAAGAAAGAGAGAAAGAAAGAAAAAGAAAGTTATATTTGCTTTGACTTATCCCACAGGAAAACCTCACAACTCTGAAGGCTAAATCTCAGTCTGTAGTCTCCAACCTTCCTGTCTGCTGCTTCTGCTATCTTCTCTACCTGCTTCATGCATGAATTCAGCATACGGGTGCCAACAGCATAAAGTAACTCTTCAAATTCCCACATTCTCTAGAACGGTGCACTCATCTCAGCTGTCATATTCCCACACTGAAGAGGTGTCTCCTCTGGTTCTGTGGTGTGAACGACTGGGGCCCATCTTCCCTGTCCCCACTGTCAGCTGCCTTGCCTGTAGCCTGTACTGCCAAGGAGCTGTCCAAGGAGCTTCTTATCATTAGAGGCTTTGGTGCTGCTGGATGAGAGAAGCCTCCAGCTGCTGAGACTGGGAGAGGCTTTTCCAAGCTAGAACTTAAATTTTGTTTTCCTTAGAAACAATGTTAAAAGGTAGGAATTAGGTCTATCGTATGTTCAATGATTCCGTTGTGGCATGATCTAGGGACATAAGACTGCCAGAGGCACTTCGATTAAACCTCTAAACAATCCTCCTCCCTTTTGCCTGTGGTGGTGGGGATCGAACCCTGGGATCTTACAGATGCTAGGCAAATGCTTGACTGCTGAGCTATACTCCAAGCTCAAAAGTTCTTTAAAAATCTCCTGAAAATTAAGGTGGGGTTTCTTAGTATATTCTGAGCTATCAAAGGATGGGGCACAGTTCACCTCAGCAACAAGGAATGTTTGATGGAACCTGGTTAGGTTTAATGTCACGTGGTAACTTAGGAAGGAGGCCTATTTTTAGTCTGCTTTGGTCTTGTTTTGTTTTTGTTGAGACAGGGTCTCACTTTGGTTGGCCTTGAACTCTCTGGTGCAGTGGGGATTATAGGTGTGTGCCACCACACCCAACTCTTGCTTCTAAATTTCTTACAGCTAAGGTACCTCTGTTGGCCTGTACCCAGGGCGTGCTGGCTCTCAATCCCACCCCTTCCTGAGTACACCACTGCTTCCGTGCGACCCAGAGGTCAGGAAAAAGAACTGGAATCACCTTGTGCATCAAGGACCATGAGAAAGGGAAAAAAAGTGCACAAGCCCTCACTCTCCATTTCACCAGTTTTCTGGGCCTAGTGCTGCTCTCCCGAGCCTCAGTTTCCCCATCGCTGAGTAAGTTGTCGACATACTTTCAATCAAAGTTAATTCTCTTCTATAATAGTTTCACTTTTTTGGGGGGTGCCTGGGATTGAACTCAAGACCTTGCGCTTGCCAGGCAGGTGCTTATTCTACTGAGCTATCTCCTGGGCCCAATTCTCTTCTATAATAAACATGTTCTTTTCTAGCTGCCTAGGACTTCTAATTATATCTGTGTAGCCTTGGGGATTCTGACCTCACCAGTGTGCATGACATTCCCTGACTGTAAGGGTTTTTCCAGGCTCTGAGGGCAGGGTGCAGACTGGCCTGGGCTCTGGCTTGCAAGGGTGCAGCCGAGCAAGCAAAGATTCTGCTTGGAAAGCAGCATGCTGAGAAGGCGTCTGGCACAGGCATGGCAGTGGCAGCAGGAGCCTTGCAGGGCCCAGGGAAGCCTCTGCGTCTCAGGATTAGGGGTCGGTCGGAGTAGAGGCAGACTTCTTGCGGGGCCGGTCCTGTAGTATTGCTTCTGGACACATGGCCTCCTGTCCCCTGACCTCCTGCTGATTCTGAGTTCTCCCACCTGCTCTTCTGCTCTGTGAGCCAGGGCCCCTTAAGGGCAGGCTGTACCCGGCTTCCGTATCCATTACTCATTTTTGCTACAATTGTTTTAATTTTCTAGAGTACCCTGTTGTATTTGCCTTATTCCTGACCATGTTGTCAATATTTTAAAAAACTGGCTTGTTTTTCAGTCTTTGCCATTTCTTTGCAAGTCTTACTGCTTTAGATGAGGGAATAGTACAAGACTGAGAAAAGCGCTGAAACATGTGTTGCTAATTTTCTTAACTTGATCTAAAAAAATTGTTTCATATTTTATCATTAAAAATGTCACCATAAACAAAGGTAATAATGATGGAAAACAAACCCTAGAAAAGCTTGGTGAGCTATTATTGAGTAGAGACTGAGGCATGAGGCTTTTATGGAAAAAAATACATACATGATGTTCGGCAGCTTCTCCAAGCCTCTCTTCAGCCATTACTGTTGGAAACAGTCACAGTGGCCTTAGGCTCTCTCCTGTGTCCCAAGAACTGGCTTTCAGAACTATGTTATAGAAAGATTTAATCTCTGGCTCTCAGTTCATGTGAGTTCATCAATTCAGGTCCAAGGCAAAAGCTCCCACACAAGGGCCTCTCGGTGGGTGAGGGAGGCCAGCGCAGCTGCCTTCTCTCGGGGCCTCCGGGCCGCAGCTGAGTGGCAGCTCCCACTCAGAGGCGAAATCACAAAGCTACAGAGACAGCACAGGAAGCACACTGCCACACTTCCACCCACTGCGTGACACTTCGCGAGTCTCCCAGGAGCCGGAAAATCACAGTGAAGTCTTCAAAAGTGAATCCAGATGTCGATCATCACTGTTGCAGTGCTTTAATTATCAAAAGGCAAAAAATGACTCCTTAGGTACATTCTAAGCAGGTGTTCTTTCAGCAAAAACAGAGTAACTGAAGAAACAGTTGTGTCATTGTATTTGCTCCAACACTACGGACACAAGCACAAGCTAATGAACAGGCTCCCAGGCACACTGAGAACTCATGGCCGGTGGAATCTGCAAGGATTAATCTATATGGGATGGCAAGTGATTAATATTATCACGCCATCTCACAGATGGGAAAGCTGAGTGCCTGATACATAATCTTTTCCACGCCAAGGTCTGTCAAGTCCATGGCACAGCAAGTGTATCATATTGAGTGGAATTGTTTTTAAAAAAAAGTAACGGTTTTTCTAGTTGAAGAAAATTTAAAAATGTGCATTACCCACAACATCTTTTAAACTGCCTCTAATAACTACTAAGTTTTTACAGCATGATCAGGAACATAAATACAAACAGAGTCCAGGGGTGGGACTGCGATGTCTGGGAGATCAGGGTGGCAGGAGTCGTGGAGAGAGGTGCTGGCTGCGGCAAAGGCGGGCAGGGCGGCGCTTGCCTGCATCCCAGCTGCCACGGTGGCTGAGAGGAAGGTCAGCCTGACAACGTGGATCCCATCTCAAAATCCAAAAGTCCAAAGATGTAGCTCTGCAGGGGGGCCCTTCTGTGGCGTACGCAGGTCCCCAGGTTCTATTCTAGAAGTGGCCAAAATGGATCCTAGAGTGTGAGCTAGCCAGAAAACAAAAGGATCGCAGCAGGTGGCAGTGCCTGCAGGTGGATGTGGGGGATGAGGCCTGGGAAGCAGGTACCGTGGCTCATCCTGAAGCCCAGAGGGCTTGACTGGTAAAGCCAGCAAGGCCAGACAAAAGTCCAGGGAAAAGAAAATGAGACCCTTGGCGAGGGCTGCGGTCTGGAGAGGGGATGAGCTAGCGAAGTGTCCAGAACTGAGCTCCTCAGGACTCCTTCATCTGTTCTTCGCAGCACAGGAGGCAAGTGTCCCACTGTCACTGAGCTCTGCCCCACCCCAGAGTGCAGGGTGTCATGCCTGAAGCCATGCCATCAGCAAGCTACTGACTTGGCAGCTAATGTTAGAGCCAAAGTCCCACCCCTCCTCTAAGAGACTAAGAATTCTACCGAGTCTCATATCTTTTTCCTGTTTGTTTAGAATGCTTCCGTTACTGCCCATCCTCAGACTGTTGCAGCTGCTACTCAGGACCCTCTGACATATGGGCCTCAAGACATTCTGTGCCTTCCTGGGAGCATGCGAAGCGCACTCTACCTCTGTGGGAATGCCCTTCCAGCCCATGTGAATGACTCCCTGCTGACTGCTACCTAATTCCACATCCTTGCACAGTGATGTGCAAATGTCCCCTAACTCTGTGGTCAGCAAATGGCTCTCAGACCTCCGTTTGTGGCCTAATGATTTCTTGTGGGCACTGAAAGCCGCCTGGGTGCCGGGGTACTTGTCTGTCGCCTGCAGCCCCCAGGTGCAAGCTGGCGTCTTTCTGCTCAGTTCCCCAAGCCAAGAGCTGTATCGGCCTCTCACTGTAGCTTTCCCTTGTTCCCCTCCTTCCCTGTGTTCTCTCTGCCTTCAGAGCTCACCCCGCATCCCCCTTAATGAACGTGCTCCCTCCCTCATCCATGTCAGCTTCCGGCTCACTCTTCCCCTCCTCCTCCAGTCTTCCGTGGAATTCTGTCGCTGGTGTGGATTGCCCAGCATGCATCTGCTCTCTGCTCCCTGGCCTCACTGCCATGTCCTCCTCCGACCCAGCCTAGGCGTGGTCCCTGGTCATCGCCTAAGATGGTCAGCATCCAAGTGTGTGCCACTCTGTGAATCGGGCTGAAATATCTGCCTTCGCGGCTCTCGTCTCCTCTTGTCTCTTTCTGTGGAGCTCCCACAGCCAGTTTGTTGCTCTGAGACTCCAGTAGCATGACCTCACTCATTTTTATTGTCACCCGACTCCATCTTCCCTCCGCCTTCCTTTCCCATAGCTGTGACAGCAGCTTCTTCGGGAATACTTGGTTCTGCTCTTTCTGCGTTCTGTCCAACAGGGTAAGCACTCTTAGCTCCGGGAAATTCGGGGAGCATATGCTGTGTGTGCCCAGCCCCCCATTCCCTTCCCTTGGTAGGAACACCATTTTTTTCTGGCACCTACATCTCAAAGGCCACTCCTTGAAGGAGCCTTTCAGATCTGGGCTTCAAGTTGTATTACAAAGCTAGAGCAACAAAAACAGCAGGGTACTGGCAAAAAAAAAAAACAAAAACAAAAAAACAAACAAACAAACAGATAAGTAGCTCAGTGGAATAGAACAGAGAATGCAGAAACCATCCCAGGCACATTCAGCTACTTGGCCTTAAATAAAGGAGCCCAGAACACAGTGGAGAAAAGATAGACTCTTCAATAACTGAAAAAAATGGCTATCTACATGCAGAAGAAAGTAATCGAGACCCATGTGTTTCAGCAAGTATGAACCTGAAATCAAAATGGATTCAAGATATAAACGTTAAAACACAATCTGGGGGAAGATACAATAGGCAAAAATCCTAAAGGCATGGACATTCTGGACAGAACACTTGAGTGCGTAAGACATAATATCAAGAATCAACAAATGGGATCGTATCAAATTAAAGTTTCTGCACAGTGAACACAACCAACATATAGAATAGAAAATAAGTCGCCAGCTATTCCTTGGACAGATGACCACCAATATCTGGACTATATACATGTACTGTATTTTAGGGAAGGGTTTCACTGCTCAATCGGACTCCCAGTGCCCTGCCGCTTACAGCCTCCCAAGAGCTGGGGTCGCAGGCGCGTGCCGCCGTGCCCAGCCTGCGTGTGTGCATACTGTCTGGTGCTGTGCACCACTGCACTCTTTTCTACCACTGTATTTTATACATACATGATAGGTTCTATGGAAATCATTGGAAGAGGCTATATTCTATCCATTTTTAGCAGAGAAACTGTGGTCAGAGGTAGGGTAATTCCAAGGTCATCCAGCTAGTTACAGAAGAGGGGATCAAAAGAAGTTCAAGTCTGATCCCTCTGTATTCATCCCGCTGCTCTCCTTCCGAGACGGTGGTCCAGGCGGCCTCCACACTGTCAGCAGAAGTTTACAGCAGTCCTGGCTCTTGGGCGAGAGATGACAGTGTCTTATTTGCTAGTCTGCTCAGCATATATTTTAAACTCAAATGGATAATTTCTGCCATCTTCCCAAGGAAAAGCTAGCACTTCGATGCAGACTGGTGAGTGGTGTAACTGTTACTCTGACTGTGATTAACTTTTCAAAGTTGAGGGCCAGCGGTATAGCTCAGTGGACCAAGCGCTTGCTTAGCTAAGGGCAGGGGCCAGGGTTCGATCCCACCCCCGGGCACGCTGAGCCAGCAAGTGGGAGTCTGGGCTTAGTGACATGTGCCTGCAATCCCAGCACTAGGAACACAGAAATCAGGAGGATCACTGCAAGTCTGGGCTGTGTAGTGTGACCCTGCACATGCACACACACACATACACATTGAAATTGTAAGCTTTTGGTGTCTGTATTTCTGTCTATGGGATTAGAAGGCCTTTAGCCTTCTGTGAGACTATGGTATTTTTGACCTCTGAACTGCATTCATAATGTCAGTCAGAAGGTCTTGGTTAGGAGCTTCTTCTGGTTGGCCTATAAGTAAGTGTAAACTGATGTGTAATGTAAACTGAACATTCTTAAAATTCCCCCAAAATAATGAAATTGAACTTCTAAGATTTTGATAGGCTGTATTGAAAAATAACTCACACAGGAACTAACTAGAAAATATTTTGAGGAGGCCGGGGAGATGGCTCAGTGGAATAAGCACTTCCCTGGCAAGTGCAAGGGCCTGAGCTCAATCCCCAGTTCTGCAAAAAAAAAAAGAAAGAAAATATTTTGAGAATATAAGTTTATAAAATTTTAGGTAAATCTTTAGCAAGCAAAACTAATATTTGGGGTTTAAAAAAAAAAGCTATCTCTCCTATGACATCAATATTAACAATGTAATTATGGCTTTTCATTCTTCTTAGATGTCTTCTCATTCAAATTTACTGAACAAATAAGTTAGTATTGCTTTTTCTTATTTATTTCCTATTTATTTTGTTTTTGGGGATAAACACGAGGGTGATGCATACTTCTCAGGTCCTTTTCACTTTTGTTTTGATGCTGCCTGGCTGTCCTTGAGCTTCGAATCCCCCTGGCTCCTAAAATGCTGGGATTATAAGCCTGGAGCCGCTGCTTTAGCTAGCCCACTTCTTCATGTTAAAGGTTAAGAAACACGAAAGCATACACTTAGTCCAGGGAAATATTCTGCTAAATGTTCTTTCAGTGGCACGGCAGGTGTATTTTATCACACATCATCCTGGAGGTCATTTCCAGGATCTGCAGGAGGCTTTGAGCCATTGACCAATGAGACACGAGAAGCCAGTGAGTCAGAAGATAAACCTTTCTATTTTTCTTTGTCAAGGAAAAAACCCAAAGCTGTGGGTTCTTGGTCTCCTTGTACCTTTCTGGTTTATTTATGTTTATTGTGTTCTGAATTATTTAAGAATATAAAGATTTCTCACATAGGATTTTAAGATTCTTTATAATCATGTTGTGTGTCTTTTAAGTGCTTTACATTTTTTTGTGTAGACTTTCCTTTTTTATTTTTTATATATTTAGTACAGGGTTTATAGGATCTCACTGTGCAGATCAGACTCATAGTGATCCTCATGTTTTCAGCCTCCCAGGCCCTGGGATTATAGGCGCGCCACCACACCCAGTCTCAGTCACTGTCTCAGTGAGCCCTGGGAGCAGAGCTGGTACATCATGCCAGGGATTGTAGATCAAACCCCAGTCTCTGTGTCTGCCTAAGCAGGGTCTTTAATCTGCTGAGCTATCTGGCCAGCCCTTATTTTTTAATTTTGGTTCACAGCAAATTTGAGGAGATAGTAAGGTGATTCCTGTGTTGCCCAGCTCTGCTCTGGCATGCTCCGGCCACCTGACAGCCACCAGAGGGCCCACTGGCTGGAGTCACTGATGCTGTGGCTACTCACCGTCACTGACAAGCCATGGTGTACGCAGGCCTGGCCCTCAGTGTTACGTGTCCTGTGGGTATGATGGGTGCACAGTGGCTATGCTCTCTGCCACGCTGTTTTGGTTTCAGAGCCTGTTCTCTACTTGGGTGTCTTCTTCTAACTCCTGGTGACTACTGACCCTTTCACTGTCTCTAGGTTTGCGTTCCTAGAAGTTTGTGTCCTCGGAGTCATCCAGTGGATCTTTGCTTTTCTCGTAGGTGTGCAGAGGTCACCTTGTTGTGCTCGTTTGCATCTCCCTGAAGGCATTCGGGGCTGAGCATCTTTTCACATGCTTCCATGCAACATGAATGTTGTTGCTTAGTTGTCTGGCCAGCCCTTTGGACCATTTTGAAGTCAAGTTGTTCATAATCTTAGTGTTGAATTTTAAGAGTTCTTTGCATATGTTGGGGAACAATTCCTTACCAGATGTCTTGTGAAAACCTTTTCTACCAGGCTGGCTTGTCTTATTCTCCACATTTACTGTTGCTTTCAAGATGAGAAGACAAGTGTTACCTCTCAGGCGCCGGTGATAAGAGTCTTTTCCTAAATGCTAACATCTTTTGGGCACTGAAAAAATTTTCACATCCCCAGAGTTGAATCCTAAATGTAAAATGAAACAAAATAAAACTCTCAGGATAGTTTCTTTTCCTCCATTTGTTCTCTCATAAGGAGAGAAGCTCAAAATGACTAGGCTTCTCTGGTATGCACCAGAGCCAGGCAAGCACAAAAGAGCTGGCCTCCCTGTGTGAATCTGCATGGATGCAATGGTGTTGACATACAGGTTTCACGCGTGGCTTCAGGAGGAGCTCCAGCGCATTGTCAGCACCTTCATGTTCATGACTGAGCCCAGGGCCTTGCAGGTCCTAGGCAAGCGTTTTGTCACTAAGCTATGTTCCCAGTGCTCAGGAAACATTTGTCGCTATTGGAATCCGACGCCAGCCTGCTTGGTGTTGGGCATTGGTCGTGCAGTGTTAGTGACACATGTGCATCTTTAATTTAAATTCAGCCTCTTCTGTGTCAGCACTTTTCAGCTGGAGATTCACATCAGGTTCCTGTAGATTTTTATTAGTACACAGTTGTTTAGGATGTCCTCTATATTTGCCATTTCTCTTCATTTGATATTCTTGTCTATTCTTGGCATATTCACGGTATATTCTGTCTCGTGGCTTGTCTTACATCTTTTTTCTCAGTAAAGATTATGCTTATCATCTGTTTTCATAAATTAAGTTGTAACATTCATTGTCTTTGTTACCAAACCTTGGTATTTACAACTTTATTGTCTAAAGATGTTTTGGGTCTGTTTTATCTGTCTTTATCATGCTAGAAAAGCAAGTTTCTTTGTCCATTGCCTTATTCATGTAGTGAGCTATCATCAGATCTTTGGGTTTGGAAAGCTATCAGCACTTTAAGTTTTTCAACATCGGTAGATTTTACCTGTTGGTTTTCCTGTGCTGTGCCCTGAATGCTTGTATCTAGTTGTAGACGGGGCGCTTGTCTTCAGCAGGGCCTGTTGCAGAGTCCTGTGAGTCCAGCTCCTTCAGGGCTGCATTAAACAGCTTCAATCTTGTCAACTGTCTGAGTCAAGATTTCCGAAGCTGTTGGATTTGGGAGACTGCAGACCCAAGCCCAGTAGAACAAGAGTGAATCACCAAGTGCAAGTGAGCCTTGAGGGGGCTCTGTAGTTCTTATCCACAATGTGTTGGCATTTTAGGTTGTTCTCAAAATAAATAAAAGTATGAAAATTCAGTTGAGTCTGCTTTTGCAAATTGAAATTAGACTTGTGTAAGTAATAGTCTCCCTGTTGATGCCTCTAAAATTTAGAATATCATTTTCATCACAGTAAGAGCAGGAAAGAAAGAAGCTTCTTCCTCTGATCATCTTGGGTTCGTCCAAGTTGTACCAGAAAGATGGATTATGAAGAGAAAGACAAAGCATGCACTGTGCGAATGCAGGAGAGGACCCAAAGACCCAGAGAAGCTCGGGGGGGTCAGGACTTACGGCCTCCACAGCATCTCAGTGATGAATAAGACAAAGGCAGAGAGCGTTAGGAAGCCTCGTACTGGGGGAAGCTAGAGGTCGGTGAGGGGTAGTTAGTAGTGTCATAGGCAAATAAGCAATGCAGTGGTATTTTAGGCAGTCAGACAATGCTAGACCCTTGAGGGAGTACAGCGAATGCAAACCCACTACACTTTGGCCAGAGGCCCCCTGCTGGAGGCCAGGCCTCAAGGCAAAGGCAAAATGACCAGAGCGGTCTTCTGGACGATCAGGACGCCAAGTTCACATCCCTCAAAACTGAAGAATGAATTCTAAGAAATAATAGATGTTAAGAGTTGGAAATGTTTACGGGGAATCAAAGCTCCTGAGAGACAGGAGGAGTCCTTGTGGGTTGCTGTGGATCCTATTTTACAGAGGAAATTTTATAAAGCTTAAAATTATAAGGTAGTGGGCACAGTGTGGAACAAAACTGATTGAACCAATAAGATTTGAGGCTAAGATGTTGATCCAATTGGGAAGCAGGTTGTGTCAGAAGTATACCTTGGAAGAACAAGGGCTTTTTAGGAAGAAATGAACCAGGGGTTTCTGGCTGCTCAGAGGGGCGACTGATGCTAATGTTGATCTATTGTTTTATCTTTTAGGGACGCATGTAGGCCTGGTCATTTTGTCTTTCTCTTGGGGCCTGGCTCCCAACAGTTGGCCCTTGGGCCCCAGTTGTAGTGTACTCCCCCCGTCTGCATTGAGTCTCTCAAGGGCCTGGTCCTGTGTGACTGCGTACAGCTTAGCTTATGATACTACTTTTGAAGAAGTATGTTGATTTTATGGTGCCAGTGTTCACAAAGTTCTCTTGAGAAACTGGCATGGTACCTGCTTATAGGGTTTCTAGCCTTACAGGGAGGAAGGGGAGGTCATTGTTTGTAGGTCCAGGGATCTTACAGTACTGAGGAAACCTTAGGAATAAAGGAATTCATGCAAATTAATAGGTATTGAGGGAAATTTGGCAATGATTTCTTTTTTGGTGTGGTTTCCTAGCTTCATGATTTTAATCTGAGGTTTCTTGTGAAAACTTTTCAGCACAACAAACTTAGGAAAGCCCAGGTGGGAAAGCTAGGCCTTACATACCTATGTAATTAACCAGACCATATACAATGAGACTGCACAGGGTTAGGGATATTTCTTAAGATTATTTTCATCACAAAGGGGGAGCGATGATAGAAAAATGTATTTCCAGGCAAACTATGCATCTTATGGTGTGCCTTCAGAGTCCTAGGGTGAGCTGTGCTCATTGTCTTTGAGTTATTTTGCTATCCTTTCTAAACTGATGGGAATATTCTGTCCTGACTTGTAGTGATTTAATTTGTCCCCTCTACAAAACAATTTTGTGTGATTTTGATTGATCTCAACATGTATTTGTTCCTTATAAATTTGTGATATTTGACTCCTTTGAAGTAGTTATAAATGAGCCTGGTTATTTAGTAGTAGAGCATAGGCTACCGTGGCTTTCCTCAGACAGCCACCCTGTGTCCCCCAAGGCATACTTCTAGCTTACTTCCCCCCTTTTATTCAGCCCCAACTTGCTCTGCAGAGCCACTTTTCCTTCACTCTTCACTTATAAGTTTTCAAATAAACTTTGCTACCTTAAAAAAGGAAACTGATATTGCTAAAATGTGCTCACTTTCACATATCTATGAGCATTGCTATTATATCCTTTCCTGAAAAGTCTCCTTGACAGTAAGAAGTGCATAATCCAACAGAGGCTCGCCACCCTGGTACCACTGCCGTGCTGGTCAGCGAGGCTAGGTGCAGGGCTCTGCCGGGGTCTGCCCAGCTCTGACCCTGTGCCCTGGACTGGGGGCACAGTTGCTGGTGTAGTGCTCTGATGCATGAGCTGGATATTTAGCACTGAGCAGGTGAGAAGAGCCGGCCTTGGGCCTGTGACACGTGCCCTGAGCTGCTGTCTTCCGGATGTTATGTGGCAACCCCTCCCCCAAATAAAAGAACCCAGAAACAAACAGAACCCTCTGTCCTACTTATGCCCTGTAATTTGAGGTTTTCTGATCTCATAGTTGAACTTAACTCTAAATAGTAATTATTTCCATTATAAAATTCTAATGCTACTATGAATGATTATGAAAGTTCATGAAGCTATGTTTGGTGTCATTTGAAAAGCTTCAGTCATCAAAGAAAAGTATTTTAAAAGTCAATTTTGGGTTTTTCTTTTTCTTTTTTTTTTTTTTTTTTTTTTTTGAGGTACTTGGGAATGAACTCAGGACTCTGTGCTTGCCAGGCAAGCACTTATTCCATTGAGATATCTCCCTGGCCCAGGGGTTTGTTAATCATTGTAATAATTGTTCACAGTTAAAATGAAAACACTGGGGCCAGGGTGATAGAATAAGTGCCTGCCTGGCAAGCTCAAGGTCCTGAGTTCGATCCCCAGAACCATTAAATAAATAAATAAAAATGTTAATTGTTCCAATTTAAAATACTGAAAGAAGATAAAGAAGACATAGGTTCATTTCTAAGAAATAATCATTTTTCATGCTACAGTTGGCTTTGCAAGGTAGCTTGCTATGTCAAAAATATTGTTTGAGTTTTACAGGCCTAGTAATACACTGGAGTAAACAAAAGAACTCTGTTCTCAGAGTCCCAGCCAGGGGCTGAGCTGGTGCCTCCGGCTCAGTGCCCCATCGGTGCTCAGTGAGCACTCCAGCAGAGTTAGGGCTGCAGCACAGAAGGGTGCTGGGATCCTGGGGCTAGTGAGAGGAGGCACAAGCTCAGAGAGCGCCTGCATGCTAACCAGCGGGCCCCAGACACAGTTTAGATTACATTTAGAAGAACTGAGCACAGGCGAGGCCAAGCCGTGCTCTGTGGCCTGCAGGCTGCCCTGCCGCACCTCCTTCTGGTGGGGCAGAGCTCATCCCACATTTCAAACGCTCCCCTTGCTCATCTCACGGAACAGCAGCTGGGAGTTGGTTTCAGTCCACTCTATTACAGTGAGGAAACGTGGCTTGGGCACCCAAAGAGAACATGAATAACCAAAGAAAAAAGAAAAGGAAAGCAAGGACACAGCGTTTCGGAGCTAAGAACAGCACGTTTCAGGGACTTTCCACATGCACAGACCCAAGCAAGAAACAGGTCCAGCTCAGCGATGAAGTGCAGCACTAAGCTTCCAAGTTAGCACAGATACAGCTGGCTAAATGCCCACATGTGCAAAGCATAAGTAGCTCATGCATTTCCTGAAGTTGCAAGGCAGACTTCCTGCCTGCTTTGTCTACCTGAGCTCCTGGGGAATGCAAGGCGGTCTCCGAGGTGATTAGCGTGCAGCACGGGGGCTCCCCAGTGGACGCCCCACATCCTACTCTCCCCTGTGTCAAGCCTGAATGTCAGACTAGCCATGTTGGAATTGTGTCATTTAACTCCATGATTTCTCACCTGAGATTTGCAGCAGTTTAGTGGCCTTGTAAGTGCTTTCACAAGGCCTTCCTGAGCTGCACTGCTAACCAGGGAGACATAAAACAAGGTCTGTCCTTACCCTGTTTCGCGTTGCCTTGTCTGGTCTCCATTTCCTTTTTGCGGCCTTGTCTTGATACATTGCTGGTCTTAAAGATGCCTTTTTGCCTGGAGTGTGTGCAGCAGAACAGGCACTGTGCCTTCTTGTGGAGTGCACCCTCGGCCACTCTTCTACCCCCAGTGCACCCTCCATTCCTCTCGCACTGCTGATTCCTGAGTCTGCACGTTTTCTGATTTGTGTACTGTGTATTTTAGCAGGTTAGATGTGAATGCTCCTAGGGATAAAGCATATGCCAGCCAAATGAGGGCTGAAGAAGCAAGCGACAGAATTACACTTGGACAAATCCGTGGAGTATTTGACTGTGCTGATGGCACGCAGGCAAAGGGGAGAAAGGGAGGGAAAGAAGGAAGGAAGGAAAGGAATGAGAGAGGGAAGCAGAGAGCGAGGGAAGGAGGGAGAGGAGAGAAGGAGGGAAAGAGGGAGCGGAGGAAGGGAGGGAGGCAGGCAGGAGGAAGGCAGAAAGGAGAGAGGGAAAAAGGAGGGAGGGAGGGTGGAAGGAGAGAGGGAAGGAGTGAGGGAGGGAGGGAAAAGAGGGAAGGAGGGAGGGAGAGAAGGAAGAAGGGAGGAAATAAGCAGGTAGTACTCTAGGGCAGTTCCCTTTCTTCCAAGTCACACATTAATTATTCCCAGTGAAAACCACCATGGTAACATTCATAGATAGGATAGAATTGGAATCACTTGCCCATGTCCATTGTCTGAAGTCTAGTAGTGCTTTAAATAAAACTTGTATAGTGATTTCTCTGTTATTATACCTGGAGGAACACGTAAGAGACACTACACATCAACTATAAAACAAGCACATTGTGTGGTGCGTAAGCTCCTTCTGGTGACAATAACAATTCGTAGAAAAAGAGAAGAGGGCTTGGGGCGAAGGAGCTGCTTCCCAGGAAGACAGGGAAGGGTGTCTTCCGGTCAGGGATTGCCAAGGGGTGCCTGTGCTGATGGGGAATAATCAGGGTGTGTGTGTGTGTGTATGTGTGTGTGTGTGTGTGTGTGTGTGTATAGCAGTGACACTGTATGGGCAAATGGCTTTTTAAAAAGTTCTGAAAAGGGGCCAGGGAGATGGCTCAGTGGAATAAGCACTTCCCTGGCAAGTGCGTGGGCCTGAGTTTAATCCCCAGTTCCATCAAAAAAAAAAGTTCTGAAAGGTTTTTGTCAATTTTTTTTTTTTTTATCACCCAGAAGTCTAGAAAGCACCTGACCCCCCTCATGTTTCCAATATTAGATTTATACCTATATTTGAAGACTTCAAAACTGCTTTATAATGATCAAGGACAGACCTCCAATGCTTTCTTAAAAATAAAGTCACTGTCGTGCCCAAAGCCATGGAGATGTTTGGAGGGGGTGTTTAAAATAGAATTTAGACTACTGGCTTGGAACCCCGGGCTCTGACCGCTAGACCACACGCCTGCCCAGCGATACTTAAATTTTTACTGAGCTATTCTCCTTTGTAATTAGGTGCAGTGACGAGGGTCTCTTTTGCATTACTCTGCACTTTTCTTCTAAGTCAGCGCTGCAAGCCACCTCGGGCGCAGTCCCTCACAAGCTAAACAAGGGATCTTCAGTCTTGCAATACAATCCCCTGATATTTGTTTATAGGCTTCACACATCAAAAAACAATGAAATCTGTAATTTTTCAAATTACAATCTTCTCATTCTCTAAGTTATGTCCCTATGAGAATTTGCAAATCTTTTGAAGAGAATATAATCTTTATGCTTGCAAACTGTAGGCTTTCATATTTGGGTACAATTACAAATCAAGGTCTTTTTTCCTTGTTTCTCAGAATTATAGGTTTTCCTCATTTGAAAATAAATTAATGGGAATTTTAAAATATAATTCATCCAGCTACTAAATCTTCTAAGTCTTTAAACTTAGAAATCACTTACATTCTTCATCCCCAAAGGAGAAATGACAGAAGATACTTTATATTCTACATTTTATAATTTAATTTTTTGATGGGAAAATAAAACTAAATAGCTAAATCAGTTGAACTTAAAGTGCAAAAAGAAATCTTTATATTTTACATAAAACCTTTTATTGTTTTACTTTTTTTTCTTTGCAGATATATAGTATGTGGCTGAAATATTAAGTCTATTTCTATCAAGTCAAGAAAGTCCGTTTTGAAGGACAAGAAGTCCAAAGCAGTACAGATTCCTCCTTTTACAGGAATTTGAAATATCACTCACTGTTGCATGAAAAACATATCTTTTATACCTATAAACATCACTTTTCAAATTAGAGATTGATCTATCGGGGAGCTTATTTCACATAATTATTATTCATTTTAAGATAATACATGAGAATTACTAAATTATACAGTAGTTTTATGTAGAGATATACATATTTTCTTAGCGTTGTCATCTAATTTAGAAGTTTCACTCTCAGAGCCAGGAGTCTTCTCAGCAGTCTTTTCTTCCCATGAACCGCGCGGTTCGCGTCGCAGGCCCAGCTGAAGGAGAAGCAGGAAGGCTCCTCGGCTGGCAGCGCGGGCTCCCTCCGCCTGAACCTGGAGGTCCGAGAGGGCGCAAAGGAAAAGCGCGGACGTCCCTCACTGGTGCGCGGGCAGCCGTTCAGTCTGGGCCTCGGGACATGCTGCCCCACTCCCTTTGCCTGGAATTTTCTACAACACAAAGGCTAAACCACATGCCCTGCCCTGTGAAGCCGACAAGCAAACATTTACATAAGCTGTCGAGCATGGAGCTGTAATCTTAGAAAATTTGCCCTGTAATATGTGAAAGAAATAAACCCCACGGAGCTGTCTACGTGACACAGGGGCCTTCAGCCCGCTTCCAACTGTGGGGGAAGCTGATGGAAAGCCCCAGCCATCTCGGAGGAGCGTGGAGGAAGGCGGTTTTCTCTGCCTCCAGCCCGCGTGGTCCTCAGCAGGTCTTTCCACGCACAGGGTGGCTGGAGAATGTGGCTCTGCATCCCATCCTGCCAGCCGCTGCCAAAGCCACGCCGCGCGCTCCGCGTGGACGCCCACTTGCAGGGTCTTCTCCACTTCCCAGTGGGATGAGGAGTCCATCCGGTCTCAGATTCTGGGCGAACAGCTCTCAAAGTTGCTGGTTATCTGGAGGTCTAACTCCTTACCATGGAGGCAAGTATTTCTGTCTCTTCAGAGGACTTCTCTGGGTCTTTTATCAGTTCAGTGACTTGTGACTTCAGACTAGAGCCTTGGTCTGTGTACCTTATGGACCCAGTGTGACATGAGTTAGAATTGGCAGCCTATGGCGAGGCCACAAGGAGTGAAGCGATGCACTGGATCAAGAGTAGATTAGAGTAGGGGAATAGGTTTTCTAACCCGGCTCTTGCAATTGCCCACTCGGTGGGCACCGTCAAGATAATCTATGTATGTCTGGCTCGAGCACTTTTCAGCTGGCTATGGTGGTTGGTGCAGGTTTTACAATCCCAGCTACTCAGGAGGGTCGAAAGTTCAAGGCCAGCCCGCGCCATTTAGTGAGGCCCTGTCTCAAAATTAAGGCATGAGGAAGTAGTTCAGTTATGGAGCCCTTGGGAGGCCAAGAGTTCAGCTTCTACTATCCTAAGAACAACAAAAGACAACTTTACAAGTCAGGTCCCAGAAGCCAGGAATTGTCTCTCCAAAGACATTTCTGGCTTTCTCACAGCACTGATAATCAGTCTCGTGGCCCTACAGGCCCAGTACCTCCTCCTCAGTTACTGTCGTCACCCACCACACAGCTGGAAGTGAAAATAAACGATTCCAAGCTTTAACAGTGTTAATCTGAAAAATGCCAAGCCAATGTCTTTTACTCAATTAAAATGTAAGATGACTCCATACTAGACCAAAAATTTGTGACAGACAAGGGCAAAACTGGCAGATCTGTTCCATTAAAATTGTGCTTCAGCTCCAGCATCTGTACAGCGCATTTCACAGTTCCCAGCTGACAGCACCCAGCTCTGTCTACTCACAGGAAGGGGTTTCTGATTTAGATGTTATAGGAAGAGGAAATCTAATTTTGACCTGAGTCTAATTGATGCCAAAGGGAATTTATGGTTTTCTTTACTTTATAAGCTATAATTGTAACTACAGTTTCCTTCATCTAAAAAAACTATTCTACCCTGAAATTTTCAAACAAAAATAGTTTGCAGAAACATTGGTATAAGACTTCTTCAAAGGAAACTAGCTTGAATTAAAAGGAAAGAGGAGAGAAATGGTGGTCACTTCAAAAGAGATTATGGCTTTCAATATTTTGAGCACAATATGTTTAATTCCTACTTTTAAAAACATTTCTCAATTAAAATATGAGAGTAGATCAGAAATATAAATGTGCTTAATTTGATTAGATAAAACAACATCAATGTATACAACTTTAAGAGAAAAAAACATGAAAACTTTATGAAGTAATAAATAGAAATAAGGGTGTAGTCAGTTAATGAACTAAACTACTGAAGTACATGGTTCCATATTATAGAATTAATAAAGATATGGTTGTGTACAAAATCCAGGCACTAAAACCATTTTGCCTGAGTGTTTTTATTGGAATATTTGATAGTATAACTTTATACTTAATTCCATAAGTAAATAATCTTTGTTGCCCCAACATTGTTTATTATGTTCATAGGTTAAATTTCAAGCCATGACTCATGTCGTTATCAACCGAGCCATCACTGTGGCCGCCACTCCACATAGAATACCTCCAGATTCCTGCTTTGCAAAGTCGGCCTCAGGTTCCAAGGGGTGAAAGGCTGGCAGGTCGGGGGTACCCACATTGCTGTGCTGCCGGAGGTCCCAGTGTGTGCACCCGAATTACTTATAGATAAAACGCTCGTGTGTATGAATTTTGACTTCACGCTCAATCCCCTTTAAGCCCATTGGTTACTGCATATGACCTTCACTTTGAAGCCCTATCTTCGACCCAGATAGCGTAAAGGAACCCTCTAATTTGGTCCCAAACATTTCCAGTTCACCTTGAATTATATGTATCAGGCGCTAAGCAACAGCGGCAGCCCTAAAGCCGGGCGCCGCTTGAACCGCTGCGAGAGCCTGATTGAGGCTTGGAGGCAGCGCTCTCCGACGCACGGCCATGCCGATGTTACAGGCCAGAGTTTCTTCTTTGTTTGTAAGAGAAAACAAATACAGTAAAACAGAGGAACTGGAAAGATGTGCGGAGAAACCTCAAGCTTCTGAGGAACAGCTTGTGTCAGAAAGGCTAAATCACAGGTTTAAAAAAATATGGATATTTCCCAGTGTCAGAACCTCCCACAAATACCCGGCCAAGAGGAAACAGCCCAACCAAACCCAAAATAAGAAGTCAAACACAAAGGCCGACGTGGCCTGCGGAGGCGCCAGCCCAGTGGCAGCCACTGGGAGTGCTCAACAAGGCGTGGCCGCGCGAGGCCCAATGTCTCAGGCGCGGCCCTCGGAAGGGCACGAGGGCGGCGCTGCTGTGCTGGGGCGTGACCGTGGCAATGCGAGGGTTACAGCCTATGCGAGATGAAAGCTGCAGAGAATTAGAACCTTGCGCTCAGAGCCACAGACTTAAAAGATCTAAAATTTGAAGGAAATATTTATGAGCAAAAGGAAATCTTTCTGTGGTGGCATATTTGGAAAATAAATGGAATTAAGAAATGCTGAAAAATAGAATTTCTGCCTGGAATCGCTAATAAGGATGCTCGGAAGGGCCTTAGTAGCTCTCTGAACTATGGGGGATGACTCTCACAAATCACCATTTGGTGCTGCTTTTGGCAGGAGGATGTGGAAGGCGAGCTGTCCCTGCCCTGGGCCAATGCACAGCACCCTTACCATGCTGGAAAGCACGCCAGGGAACACCTCTCCCGCAGCCTTCGTTAGGGGAGGGCACACACCACTGCGGGGAGCCATCGGGTGTGCACTTGCTTGGTGGCAGGCATGCAGAAAGACGGCTTCTCCATCCCTGGTCTCAAGTTCTGTCCACCACGCTGGCCACCTGGGGACATGACATACAGTCACACAGAGCAGGAGCCCACACTGCTTCGGCCCCTACTGTGGCTAGGGCTTGCTGACCCAACCCTGTGGGTGCTCCCCTTTCAATGAACAGGCAGGCAAAGCGTCTGCTGGGCTACAATGTAGAATGGTCAGCGCTGGAGGCACAGCAGCGAGTGGAAGTTGAAGGAAGAGTGCTCCCTGCAGCACTCTAGAGGGTCCCCACTCCCAGAGTAATGCTACTGCGACTTGGAGCAAGCGGACCTTGGGTCCTGGACTCCCCTTGGGCCGATCTGGCATCTCTGTGCATTGGTTTGAAGGAGGACCACGGAGGTGGCCGTGGGACAGTGTTTGGGTCTACCTAGGCATCCCTGCTGAGTTCAGCCCCTGGAGAGGCCATCTTGCCTGTCAGTACAGAACAAGCAGATGAGGATTAAACCAAGTTAACAGTTCTCTGTAAAATTAGATTGTAGTTGCACACATCTCAGCAGAGATGCTATTCCCATGCCCGAACCTGATGCAAGCTTCTCGTGCTGTCAGTACTGGGTACTCTGGTATTTTGTGGTGAATATTCTTTTTCAAGTCAGAAAGAAAAAAAAATCACATTTGAAGAAGGAAGAGATCCAGATCCATTAGGATCAATGTCATCTTTCCATTCTGCTCTCCTTTTAGATTAGTGTAGAGTTGACCAAGTACATATTAGGCCACGAGCCAAATGGTTAAATATTAGACCAAAAGTTTTGAAAGACTGATGCTAGATATCACCATAGGGTCAGCTTCCTGGAAAAACACAATTACAGTTGCATTTTTATAATGAAAAATTGGTAATAAAATTTTTAAAATTTGACATCATAGAGAGGAATGATTATTGCTATTTCTATCAGCATTTCTATTTCTCAATTTAACAGCCTAAAGAGCCGTGCACTTTCTCTGTCACATGCGAAGCATCGCCGCCTTGCCCTCCCCACTTTCAGGACACATTAGCTCTATGTTTCGTCTACGCGTTCAGCATGAGTATCCACACAGTGGGCAGCCCTGGTACCAGGATGACCTTTGCCGTGACCTTGCCCGCTCTTCCCGACACCACGGTAACTTCCACGGCACAGATCCACGGCAGTGACACAGGCGCCTGCTCTTTGGCCTGCTGAAGCCAGTGGGAAGTAGTGTCTGCACACCGAAGCTGGAGTCCAGGCCCCCGGTGTCCCCACTTCCGCTTGGTAGAGGGTCTCAGTGAGCAAAATGTGTTTTTAAGAAATGTTTTTGAATTCCCTTTCAGTCCTTTTTTTGAGAAATAGACATTTCACACTGACATCTATGAATTCCCTGAAGATCCACAAGATGGTGCTATGAAGTGGCATTTAGAAGAAATTTTAAAAACCATTTAGTGTCTACAAACACATGTGTTTAGGCAGGGTCAAATCAAGCAAATATCACCAGCTGCAGATGAACACCATCCTTAAAAGGCTGAAGTGAACCAGGTATATTGATAGAAAGGATATTTTTACTTCTGATGCTGCTTTTAAGTCTAGTCTTCAAATTATACTTGTTAACTTTGCTTCTGATCTCAGATTTTAAGAACATTCTATGAGAACACTAAGAATTGAAATTTGGATCTCAGAAAGGTTAAATTCTAATGGGAAAAGCATTGGACTGAAATTGAGACCAAGTTTCTAATCCCTGGTCCCCACGACATGGATGTCTCCCATTGCCCTTCGACCTTCAGAGTTCTCAGCAGGGGTGGTGAGTGTCCTGGAGGTGTGTGGCAATGTCCAGGTGCAGTTCTGGTGGTCACAGCGGGGTGGGTGCTGAGGGCACGCTGGCCACATGCTGTAGCAAGGCCAGGATCTGCCCTCGTCCTATGGCATGGAGGTCTGGCCCCTGCTGAGCGCGGTCATGCCGCGAGGCAGCACCAGGCCCAGGCAGACCAGCCTGAGCTCGTCATTCATTCCTGGCCAGCCTGTCCACTCACCGCCTATCCTCACATCCATCTCTTCTCTAGTGTGCTTATTCATCTAGCAGCACATTTGTTCATTTTTCCAACACAGTTTTACAAAATACCTTCCATGATTCAAAATTGGAGCAAGCTCTGGGGATAAAAGGGAAAGAATGATCTCGTTGCTATCCAACCTAAGAGGGGTAGAATGCTCACAAAATAGTATAATAATGTCATATGTTGCCCTAAGCATAAGACACTCTGGGAACAAGGACATCTAATAGTGCATCTTGGGTGAGATGCCAGGGCCTGGGTGGGCTTCCCTTGGGGGGCTGTCAACTGGCAGGGGAGGGAGTGCCCTGTGACCCTGCAGCACAGCTCACTGCAAAGCCAGGGCATGCTTGTGGATCATCACAGGGTGCCAAGGAGAATTCGAGGGCAGCTGAGAGGGCATCCAGAGGGGTCTCTGAAGCAGGACAGGCCCCGTGGCCAGCTGACAGCTCCAAGCCTCACACCCCGAGAAGCTCACACAGGACACAGCAGTGCTAGAGAAGCGCTGCCTCTCTTGGGTCTGGGTTCACAGTGAGAGGGCTTGGAGGAGATCCATGTCTGGCTTTATCTGTAAAACTCCATTTTGTTCCTGTAAAGCCCACCCACTAGATGTTAAATGCTTTACGGTAGATTTATATTGTAACAGCAGTCACAGTCACAAAGAAATATCTTTTTAATAACAAAATTACACTGTCACAGGTATTTTCAGTATAATGAATAAAATCTATTGTTATTAATCTGGGGTTTGGTTAATGCTGGACAGACTTTAGGAGAACAGGTTATTCACAGGGTGGGTCTTCGGATGGCTCATTACTATAGCAAACCTGTGCAGCTTGCCCAGGATTAATTCTTAAAATACTTATCCCTCAGCTCTCTGGTGCTTGTACTTTTACCAAGAAACCCTAGAAATCTAATTTTCTATAGGTAGTTTAACATATATATTATAATCTCGATAGTTATTTCAAAAGGAATAGTGTTTTGGAGAAATAAAAGTTTAGAGTCTTTTTTGTCTTGTATTGATCAATAAAAATCCAAACATTAACAATTGTGTGAATTGTGGGCACAATTCAAGTTGCTATCAATCAAATGCAATTTGGTATAATTTTTCCAGGTCACTAAATGCACATTCACCATGTGTTTCTCTTTGTGTTCTACCGAGCTCCATTCCAAGCCTTTCTTGTTCTGAGGCAGGATCTCACTCAGCTGCCAGGGCTGGGTTCATACTTGCAGTCCTCCTGCCTCAGCCTCCCAGAGTGCTGAGACAGCAAGCATATGCCGCCAGGCCTCATGTCATTTCACAGCTCTATTTGTAACTTGGACTTCGTCCTGGAATGGGGTGGTTGAAGTCTCCACTGCAGACAGCTCTATTTGGGATTGAAGGTCATAGGACAAGTAGCAAAACACAAAGTAGAAGTAGAACCAGAGGATCTGGGTGTTGGAAACACAGCTGGATTGCAAATCCGAAGAAATTCAGAGCCCCAGATGAGTCCCATGAGAAGAATGTAGATGCTATGGAAGGTGGCTGAGGCCCGGGAGGGCGCAGTCTCAGCCTCAGGACGGCAGGGCTGGGTGGCACCAGCTCTGGCCACAGTTAGTTCACAGAGGCTGCTAAGACCTGTCTGACTACATCTCTGAGCCCTTCTTCCTCCTTCCTGCCACTTTCTCTATTGCAGAATGAAAACCTGATGGGACATTTCAGAGCCCAACATCCACTGTCATTTTCCTCCTTAGAAATCACAAAGCCCTCCCAATACTTCACAGAGCAACGTGTTGTCCATGCTTGTGGCTCTGGCCTGAGCCAGGACCTTGTTTCAGGGTGGCCCAGAGGCTGGGGTGGTGTCCCTAGGACCAGCTGTGCTTCTCCAAGGCAACTTGGGGGCTTGAAAGAAGCCCAAAGGGGCAGAGCGTGGCCTGCAGCACGTCCCCCCCAGTTGGGCCCTCAGAAGCTCTGCTTCTCTCTTGCCTCTTTCTACCCTCTACACAAAGGCTGGGCCCATCCGCTGGTCCCTGGGCCCCACCTGCCAGGAGAGCCCAGGCCTTCTTATGTTTGCGTGTTCTCCCTGAGCATTGACTGCCAAGCTAGGCGAGCTGGACTCAGAGGCACCCGGCAGATGAGGTAAACACTAAAACTGGAAAACCAAGAGGAGCACCCACCAGCTCACCTTGTCCATTCCTTTGTAAGCCATATACAATTTCTACTGACATCTGATAAAAGGGCTCATTTAGAGTGAGGTACCTACTGGCACTGAGTTAGACACAGTAAAAGCTGAAGGAGCAGTGGCCTGCACTGTAGAGTTGGCAGGAGTAGGAGGCTGGGTCTCTCCCTGCCTTTGAGACTGGGTGCCTCCCAGCACAGGCACCTGAGGGGAAGGCGCACCCCACCCCAGGGCCCAGGGCAGGTCGTGGCTCCACGCATATAGGGCTTCTCGGTGTTGATAGGAGCTCCTGTGCATTCACCTGGGGACACGGATGCCACAGGATGGGGCACGGCTGGGCACTGCTGTCACCAGACATATCCCTTTCCTTGACAAAAGCTGGTGGCCACTGTCCACTTTTTGGAATTTTTACATAAATATTTATCAATAAAGCTTCAGAATGCAAGAAAGAAATTCATGTTACTTATGGGACAGTGTATGTAAAGACTCCCCAGCAGTTTTTCTGAATAAGATGATGAATTTTGTGAATTATAATAGCTTTAGAAATAACCTTAATGCAGTCCTATAAATTAGAGCAAATTTTCAGTAAAAAAGTCAGCATCTATTTTAGGAACAGACTTGAAGATACAGCTGTGTTGACAGCTCTGGGAGACCACTTCCATACCATGTAGGGCTCCGCAGCAGAGAAAGCCATAGGAGGCGCAAGGTGTCACGGGGGAGTCCGGGTCCACGTCTTCTCTGTCCACAGCCTGCTGCAGCCCTGCAGCTCTATGGGGGACTTTGGTTTGAGCTCACATTCCACCTGTGAGAAGGTTGGCAGACTCCAGTATGCAAGAGGGGAGGGAAAGACATGCCTGGCTCACGAAAGCATAGCACAGTGAATTCGTGGGGGCAGTTTCTGCTTCCTCAGTGGAAGCCAGAATAGCCAGAGGTGACTTTCTGTAGTCCAGATGCAGGGCAGTGAGGGACCTGCGGTCTTACAACTGCTTCCTGACCTGTCAGGTTGCTTTCCTCATATATAATAAGTAGCATAGCTTCATCCACTCTTGAATAAATGTAGCAGTGAAAACTACACACGTTTCATGAGGTCACAATGTAAAATTTAAAACTTGCAAATAATTAAAAACTTAACCTGCCCAAGATTAACAACAGAATGAAAGAAGAAATAAAATATTTTCATATTCCAGAAGGAGGGAGAAAGACAAAAAGAAATATGGTTTAGGAAAATAAAAAGGGGAAAGTGAAATCTGAAAAGGAATTAGACTTCGATCTTTTTGAAGGATATTTTATGCTCAGGTTTTCTTCCACTGTGATAAATGCTATGGTATGGAAAAAGCAAACAGACTCATTAATTGAAATATTCTTGAAGGCATTCCAAAATTCTGCAACCATGTTCATATTCAGGGGTCCAGGAGTTTCTCCTGCTTGCCCTAGAGGTGGAGGGGCTGGCAGATGTGGAAACATGAGCTCACAAACCAAAAAGTAAATTATTAAAAGATTTAAAGAGCAAATGCAAAAATTAAAAGTGTGAGCTAACTCCTTCTTTTACGTGGCAATCTAGAAACTCTTGAACACATTGTAAACCATGTGTCCCCACCCACCTGTAAGTTTCTGACGTGGACATTGCCAGTTCTGCTGCCCATTTCAGGGCTAAAGAGAGGACAGATCTGCTCAACCCTCAGAACCAAAGGGCCTGGCACAGGGGGAGCCTGGGTGGGGTACGCATCAAGTGCGGCAGGCAGGATCCTGTCTGTTTAAAATTCTCAACACGAATTTCTCTTTGTGCATAAATTTTGATTTTCAAAACCTTGTGGCATGGAGACTTTTGTTTCCCACATGCACTGCCGAGGACCCCCGACTCTGTGAGCTGTGGACACGGCCGGCCTGTCTTGTCCTCCCCCTCTCTGGGCCAGGAGAGGCTCCTGCAAGACCTCCATTTCCCCACTCTTTTTAAATTTTTGGTGCTAGGGATTAAACCCAGGATCTCACCGCTGGCAGGCAGGCACTCTACCACTGAGCCACACCAGCCCTTTCCATTTTCATGTGAGGAAGGGTCTTGCTAGGTGGCCAAGACGGGCTGAGGCTGTAATCCTCTGTTCCAGCCACCCTAACATCTGGGATCAGCCGTGTCACTGTGGCCTCCACGTGACTGATAACTGCAGCTGCACCATGGCGCCCCTCCTGGGGCTCTTGTCTCCTGTCTTACAAAGCACAAACCGCAGGTCCTCAAGCAGGGACGGCCCTCGGGAGCTGGCACACGAAGAACAGGGCCCGCTTTGGAGCAGGTGTCTGGAGAGTCTGGTAGAAAAGGTGCAGCCCGTCACTCTGGGTTTGAGGGGAGACAGCTTCAGCTTCTGTGGCTGCTAAGCCCGAGCGTGGCTGGCAATGTGGTCCCGGGATGTCATGATGCTGGCCTGCTGGTAGGGTGAAGGGGCTTCTGGGCCTTGTCCCGCTGGACGCTGCAGGACTTCTTAGAAAGCAGAAGCTGCAGCTCCAGGCAATAAGAGTTCCCACAGAGAAGGCAAAGACAGAGGCTGTGGTGTGACTAGGAAGGCCCTGCACCCAGCCTAGGGGTTTGCACAGTAGGCGACCTCGGAGGGACCACGGGTGAAGCACACGACTGTCTTATAGACACGCAGGCAGGCGCTCATGCCTAGAAGGACTTATGTGACTCATGTCAGGGGTGGGCTCTGCTGATGGCCTGGATCCTTGCCTTGCACTGGGCCAGCTCTAGAACCTGCTCCTGCCAGGGCTGCTGTTGCTACAGGTGACCCTGGGCATCACTGACATGTGAGGATGAGGACAGGCCTTGAAGGGGGCAGTGGTCATGGGTGGAGGTTGGCAGGGTCCTTCCGCTTCATTTCTTCCCCTTCCAACCTTCCCCCTCTTCTCTCCTCCCTGGCCCTCTGCACCCCAACCTGTCCCAGGACTGTGCAGGCTCCTCCCCTCGCACCTGTGTGGCCCTTCATCCAGGTCCCAGCACACGTTGTGAGCATGTGAGCCCAGCCTGCAGTGGCTGCGCATGACAAAGTTTCCCTGTCCACCGCAGATTACCAAGGTCACCCTGCGGTAGGGTGCCCTCTGTCCCCACATGATGAAGACAAGACCAGGAAGGAGCTGACCTAGCCGGCCCAGGGCGACAGCAGCTTTGGGAGGGGGGTTGCTAGAAAGCGCCTGATGGGCGTCAAGGGAGGCAGGGACGCCCCCAGATGCCTGCCCCATGTGGACTACGAGTTTGAGAGGAGTCCTGCTGCCGTGGCGGTGTCCGAGCCCACGCTCCTCCCATGGGAAACCGAGGCCTGCCCTGCAGCCCAGGCTGGACCTCCAGGGCATACAGTTTGCACCCCAGCTCACAGCTGGACCTCCTGTGCCAGAGCTCCTTTGGATCGGGCTGGTCACTGCTGCGCCCTGGAGTCAGTGACCCTCAGGGGTTGTTCACGTGGGGGCCCCGCAGGGACCATGTAGCTTTAGCCGTACATAGCATGCGTATCCAGCCCGCGATGGCTGCCCTTGGAAGCAGGTGTGACTTCGCTCGACTTGGAGATCTTTTCGCCACCGTCTCTGGAGGTGTGAAGAGAGAGATGCCCGGAAGACGCTCGAGAGGCCTCGCAGCAAGCAGTGCGGCCCCTGACGCTTGAAGGATTAACCCAGTTCCAATGAAAGAATTGGCCACGTGTCCAGTGTTAGCGAGTGGTACCCCAGGCCAGGACAGTCATCTTTCTGTTCCGTGCAGTGTCCTAAGGCACGATTTTAAACATTTAGAAGTCTTAAGGGACAAGGAAAAACTCAGATGGCTGTAATTTAGTAAAAGCTTCAAAGTGGGTCTCTTTATGTGTGTCTCTGGCAGCACTTTAAGGGTTAGTCTTATTTTTTATTTTATTTATTTATCTTTTGGCCAAAAGTAGTTTTTGTAAGAATTGGCCTGGTGAACTGTAAAGTACCCATGGGCTTCTTGCTCCCCTTTCCTGCAGTCTGTATTTGTCTGGTTTATTTATTTATTTATTTTTGCAGTACCAGGGGTTGAACTCAGGACTCCGTGCTTGCCAGGTAGGCACTTATTCTACTGAGCTATCTCCCAGGGCCCCACACTTGTCTGGTTTAGCAAAGAATCCAACTTGCCTGTCTGCTAAATTGGAAAGAGATGCTCCGAGCAGAAGGTGGAGCCACCGGTAGAGAGCACAGTTCAGGGCCAGAGCTTCAGGAAGGGCCTGGACCACATTGCGTGACCCATGGGGCCTTCCAGGGTGACCCTGGCTCTTGCATTTCTGTGCGCCCAGTCACGAGCACCCAGTTGCGGGGTTCTCCCTTACACTGCTGCACAGCAATGGACTGATTTTCAAGGAGTTGGGATTTTAGGGTTAGCAAACCTGAAAAGATGAATGAGCCTTAGAGAGGGAGATGAAGAATCTTGCCTCGTTAGTTCTGAGAAGTGCGTCCTGCCCCACACTGGCACCGGCTCCACGTTCTGGGAGCCAGAGGAAAGGAGTTGTTGAGAGCTTAGCAGAAGCAGCCCTGCACCAAAGCAGTGCAAGAGAAGACTCTGAGGTGTGGCATGCATGTTGATTGTGTTGTGCCCTCAGGTCTGAGAGCGGTCCTTCCTAGGCATCCCCCCTGGCCCCAGCAACTGCGGCCTCAGGGCCTCCAAGGTGCCCCAGCTGACCTCGATGGTGGGCTGTGTCCACTCAGCAGTATTCTCCTTCTGCATGAGCTGCTCACTCAGGATGGTGCCAGCCTGGGACCAGGGTGCATTGCCTGCCTGGAAGCTGCATGTTCCCCCAGGGGCTGTTTATCCAATCATTAATAGAGTGGATGGAGGTATCTTGTGCCCTGCCAGCTGGCAGCCTGTATACTTCGAAAGCACCCTGCAGGCAGAGTGTGGTCTCACCCTCCCACCTGCACCTCCTTTCCAGGTCAGGGCCCTGGGCTTGAGCATGCGGGTGCAGGACAGGCCAGGGTCCCAGCAGCCAGGCCCCAGAATGCTAGCCTCCCTGGCTACTGGGATTTCTGGTTGTCTTTTTGATGTGGTTTTCATAGAAGAGAAGTGTTTCCCTCCATCCCTCCTGTTAACGATGAGCACATTTAAACTACTCTCTTGCAGGTTTGAGGAGCTGGAAACTTCTATGGGAATTCCTGATAATTGCTGATTAAAACCCCTTTGGATTTGGTCTACAGCTGTGTTTTTTCCCTCTTCTCTCTCTTTTTCTCCCTGCCTCTTTTTTTGCACCCTCTTGGTGGGAAGAACCCGCCTGGTTCTCATTGTCACAAATGGCAGCTCTGCTGGGCCTGTGCCCCTCATGTCCACTTCGGAGACACCGTGAGGGGCGTTTGTGGGGAATGCACGTGGGTGGACGCCAGGTCTCTGCTCACACTTTTTATCAGCTTATTAGCGGCAGCCACTCAGATGGAATTACAGCTATTATGCTCCATTACAGACGCCAAGCAATTTGCCTCTGCTGAGATTTACGCTGGCGGCTCCTCCTGCCAGCGATCCTCTTTTTATGTGTGTGCTTAAGAAATTGCAGGAGAGAGTGGTTCATTCTTTCAGTATTTGATTCAATTGAATCATCTGAAACTGAGAATAAAAGCTTTTCAGAAGAAGATGCAGGTTGCAAAAACTATAAATCATACCTTTTGGATTTAGGAGCTAGAGGATGTTGAGAAACTACAGCTAAAACAGGAGGTTGCCTGCGCTGGTTCTCAGCTGTTCTTTCATAGTTTTAGAAATGGGAGGATGGTAGTCCTAGTTAGGAGAGGGAACCTGTTGTTCTGCAAATAATCTACAGGCATTTATTTTTGAGGGACTGGAATAAAACTATATAAACTTGATTTGCTTCCAATTAAGCAGTATGCGCACATTTCCGTGGCCTACAAAGGTCTTGGGTAAGGGGACATAGTTATAAATTTTAGACCTACACCAGGGCCAGTTCTGTAGATGACTAGGAGTGACACATGTTTATCTTCTCACATTATTAAAATTAATAGCACAGGGCTGCTGTGGCTCTGTGGTCTCTGGGTGTAACTTCTTTTTCCTTTCTTCTGAAAAGATTCGTTGTTCAGCTGCCAGGGGACGGGGGGACAGGGCACAACAGCACAGCTACAGCTTTAATTACCGCCTGAAAACTTTTGTCCTTCACTTTGAGTTTGCATTTGTAGGCTTCAGGGGGACTTTTAAGGAGCCTGGGCCACTCTTATAAACTTCAAAAATAACTCTGGGTTTATGTGTGGCTACTGCACAAAGGCACAGCAGCTTGCTCCTCCAGGTTGTGGGTTCATGTGAGTCAGAAGCTGGAAGTCATTCACGTCTGAAGGCTGTTGGTGGCCTTCAAACAGGAGGGTGGAGTCAGAACAGCATCTAGGAGGCAGGTGCATGCTTGGTGGAAACCTCCTTCGTCCCTCCAGGGTCTAGCTCTTGGCCTGGACAGTTTGATTTTCGGCCCTGGAAGGAAGTACCAGCAAGGCCAAGGACATGGTGGTGAGCTCAGCGCAGGCAACTGGGCACTGCACGTGCCCTGCAGCTCATCCTGTGCCAAGGGCGTCTGGCGGGTCTTCCATTGGCACTGGTGCTGCCCTGAGCCGGTGGCCTGGCTCCATAGGACGCCAGGGAGAAGCAGGTGGCCCTGCTCAGCCACATTGGGTAGGAACCCCTGGTGCTTTCAAAGGCCACCTTCAGGAATTTCCACCCAAGCTAAATTAATTATACCAGAACAAATTAAATATTATGGTTTAATAGCAGAAAAAAAGATCCTTGCATTTTCATGATTTCTTTGTAGGGCAAAAACATCCTAAAGAGTCCTCAGTGCACAGCATATTTTCTGACAAGGGTCTAAGGGCGTAGTCGCCCCCGGGGCAGCTTCTGTGGCTACCATAGGGAATAGTTGGGTTCTGTCTACAGATGTATCTCCTCCCCTGAGGGGCAGCCTTCCGGTATACTGGGACCTCCTCCAACCTCAGGTCCTGCCAGCCAGGTGTTCTCTTCTGGTTAGGAGAGTCCTCACCCAAGCTGCCTTTTGCTGTTTTCTGAGCATGTGTGTCTCAGGCCTCTGCACTTGCAGCCACCCATGGTGTCCAAGGGTTATCAATTCGCTGTTGCTCTTTGATGATGAAGGAAGATGAGCTTGGCTCTCACCTGCAAATTGACAGTGGGAAGGGGCTCGGGTGGCTGGTGGGTGGGTGGGTGTGGAGGGTGTGCTGCCCCACTGGGTTTTGTCTGGGAGCTGAGGACGTGAACTGGGGCCTAGATCCAAGGGAAATAGGCCCCTGCGTTGATGGGGGCC